>JBBYHM010236030.1:0-30397 GCA_038381775.1 Adansonia rubrostipa | reverse complement strand
AAAAAAAAAGACTAACTATTTGAAACAACTTCCCATTTTTACAAAATTTTCTAAAAAAATTCAATTAAAAACTTACAAAATTTTATATTAGTTTTTTAAACATAAAAAATATAAGGGCTGGGTTGTTCATGGCGCCTTCAAGCTGGATAATTTTCCTATTATATCAAAAATAAAATCTCAAATTTATCCGCTTCACTATAAAAAGCAAAAATGGGTAATCTTATAGTTTTATTAAAATTTTTTAATATTTATCGAATAATTTTAAATTTTTTAATAATAATAATAATAATAATAATAATATATATTTACCTGATTAAAAAATACCAAAGAATAAGTCAAAAAGTGCCTGACACCCTCATTGAAGGCACCCTTGGTTCCTTTAGCAAAAGGCACCAACCTAGTTTTGATAATTGATTTAATTAATAATTTTACTCTAGTCAAAAAGCCATCCAGCGCTATTTGTTGACCCTTACTTAAATTGGCACATAGAGATTTCCTCCCATTTTTGTGCTGTCCCAAGAATTCATGCAAAGTTGATACCGGAAGACATGAATTTCTTTCTTATATATTCATGATTTCATCATTGCTAGGCCTTAGTTAATCTCAAGAAGTTTCTCAACAATGGAATAATGAATGTACCCAAAAAGGAGTAAGGTTGTAATCCGAATTCAAATTTGAGAGTTGTAATACTATGTTAAGTTAGAACGACAAATTATCTAAAAGATTGAAACCGATAGAAAATGACTCGAATCTCATATTTTCGGCATATATGTTTCTCACTATCCTTTGAGTTCTCATACGTGCATTTGGTGGGAAGCCTCTTCTGGCTACAATAGAAGAGGTGGGAGATTCTAGGAAGTGTGGGCTTTGTGTACTTCAAGGCATTTTGAAATGCAGCTTATGCTTCCATTAATCAATTTTCTGCAAGAAGAAGCTGAGAACTGTTGGGTTTCTTATTTTTAATACAATTGCTTCTGAACTAATAACTGTTTCTTAGGGTACTGAGCTTTAACCTGACTGATTACTTGTACTTTTCCTCTTCCTTATTTTCAGTGGAACTGATTACTTGTACTTTTCCTCTTCCTTATTTTCAGTGGAGAAACCTTCCACGTGGCTGTGTTCACCGTTGCGTTAGATGTTTCTTTACAGAGGTGTTGTTCTGAGTCATTTTGACGTTTTTTTTACGAAAATAAGATTGAGAATAAACTAAGAAGTTATAAATATTATAATTTAAATTTTAAATTTATTAAATATTATATTTTAAAAGTTATCGTATGAAACTGTAGTGAATCTTGAATTCTGCGAATACCCTCTCATTGGTTTGAATAACCCAATTGAAAATTTTCTTGCTGAGGCATGGGATTATAAGGTTTCTTGCAGGACCAGAAAGAGGAAATTATTTCAACTTTACATATTGCTATGCTTGAAATCTATGAAATGGATTTTAATATCTCTAAAAATGTGCCGAAATTCCTTTTTCTAAAACAATAGTTTGAAATTTTAAATAGATTACTATTGCTCGAAGAATAAATGATAAAATAAAAAATGAAAATTCTTTCAAATCCTTCAGTCTTCAGTGATTCTTCTCCATTTTTACAGCAATGAGTCTTTTGGAATTTGTAGAACTGAAAATTTTGGGAAAAAAAACCTAAATCTATGATAAAAGTGCGATGCAATATAAAAATAATATTAACATGATATTAATATATGAATACGTTAAAATTTATATAATATAAATTATTAATTTATTAAAATTTATATAAATATATAACACTTTAAATATAATTATAATATAAAATAATAACAATAAAAATATATGAATTGCTAATTGTTATTGTCAGTACTTCATCTTCTAAATAATATCTAGATTTGACTTTTTCGCCATTAAACTTTTAAATTCATGAGCAAGACTTTTCATTAGAAGAACAACCATCTCATGGTAAAAATATCATTGTAAAATCAGCAGTCACGAGGAGGCATAGCTAGAACCTTTTCCAAAGTACGATTGTTGACTATTATAAACATAAACCATTTGGCACGGTAAATAGTTTACGGTGATTAAAAAAGGTAGGGAAGAGAAAAAATCTTGGGCAGTCTTCAATTCTTTAGGTTTAGTTAGGTGATAATGTGAAGATAAATATATAATAATTATTTAATTATCAAATATGAATTCTTAATCTAATCTTTATCTATTATTTGCAAAATCTTCTCAGGTTGATTACAGTAAAACTAGACATACAGTAGAAGACACGTGGTGAAAGAGTGTTTCTCAATGTGTTTAAAAAAGAATAGAATTATTGATACTGTTGTTCATTTACCTTAGGACTACACGTGACCTTATATTTTCTAATCACTTTGTCAGACATTTGTTAGTGGTACATATGTTCATGATACATGAGTTAGTGGTTTGTTGAGATGGTGCCTAGTTGAAGTAGTTGATAAGATATTAATTAGTCATGTGGTAAGTGCCTTTATTTTCAGTTATTTTTCAGTGTATATAAAGGCATCATTTGTTTCAATGAAAAGCATATTCTTGCATTTCAATTCTTCTTGTTTTTGTTCTTGTGTTCATTGTTTTCTTTCTCGAGTCTTCTTTTTGCATACTTCAAAAACCTCCAAAGCTTTTCTGGATTTCAATTCCATGGCATTAGTCAGTATTTTTGAAGTTTTCTTGGCTTTCCTTTGCTTTCTGCTTCTCTTCTGTTTGAGAAAAAACGATGGGCTTCCAAAGAATTTCCCTCTTGTTGGGATGATGCCAGATCTTCTCCTTAACATTCACCGGATTCACGACTGGTTAACCGAGGTTTTCGAAAGATGCCAGGGCACTTTTCTTTTCAAAGGCCCTTGGTTCACTAAGATGAACATATGGGCGACCTGTGATCCAGCCAATATTCACTACATAATGACTTCCAACTTTAACAACTTCCCCAAAGGAGCTGAGTTCAAGGAGATTTTCGACATCTTGGGAGATGGGATTTTCAATGCTGACATGGATTTGTGGAAAGCCCAGAGGAAAGCTGCTCAAGGATTCATGAGACATCAGCTGTTCCACCAGTTCTTGTTGAGGACTAGCCGAGCTACGGTGGAAAAGGGGCTAATTCCTGTCCTTGAACATTTCGCCAAACGAGGCTTGGTGGTCAACTTGGAAGATATTTTCCAAAGGTACACGTTTGATTCCACATGTATCTTGGTTACTGGTTACGACCCCGGATGCCTTTCCATCGAATTCCCTGAAGTTCTTTTCTCCAAGGCCTTGGATGATGCAGAAGAAGCATTGTTTTATCGACATGCCAGGCCACAAAGCTTTGTTAAGTTGCAAAGGTGGTTGAACATGGGGCAAGAGCTGAAATATAGAAAGGCATGGGGAACTCTCGATGACGTAATAGCTAAATTTATATGTCAGAAAAGGAAAGAAGTGAGCAAAAAAATTGCTGTTATACAGGGTGTGGATCTCTTAACATCATACATAACTGAAGAGAAGTCAACAGGTTTGAAATGCGATGATAAGTTCTTGAGAGACACAATTTTGAATATGATGCTTGCAGGGAGGGACACAACGAGCTCGGCTCTTACTTGGTTCATTTGGCTGGTTTCCAGGCATCCAAATGTGGAAAACAAGATCATAGAAGAGCTCAAATCAACAATACCAGCAGCAGAGGGAACCAAAAAGAGTCGGCTATTCAATGCTGAAGAAGTAAAGAATTTGGTTTATCTGCATGCAGCGTTGTCTGAGGCAATGAGGCTGTATCCACCGGTTCCTTTCCAGCACAAGGAACCTCTAAAACCAGACATTCTTCCCAGCGGGCATCCAGTTTATCCCAACACAAAAATCTTGTTCAATCTGTATTCAATGGGAAGAATGAAGTCAATCTGGGGAGAAGATTGCCTTGAATTCAAGCCTGAAAGATGGATTAACGAGCAGGGAGGGATTAAGCACGAGCCATCGTACAAGTTCTTGTCTTTCAACGCAGGGCCAAGGACCTGTCTGGGAAAGGAAGTGGCATTTGTTCAGATGAAAGCTGTGGCATCTGCAATAATTTACAACTATCGTGTTGACGTAATGGAACAACCCCCTGTTGTTCCAGCTGTATCTATTATACTGCACACCAAGGATGGACTGATGGCTAAGGTCTCGAGCAGATGGCCCTAAATGCATGTTAGCCTGTTTGAAAGATGAATAGGTACTACAATATTCTGAAACTTGGGGCAAGTTTAGTTCTAATTAGATAATTTGTAAATTTTTATTTTCTGTTTTCCAAAATATAAATAAATAAATAAGAATTTACGGTACTTGTTATCTAGCTTTATGAAAAGTTAATAAAAAAAATATCTAGAATTTCAATATCTTATGAGTAAGATATGCAGTATTTGTCTTTATTTGTATGTTGTCTGCCTATGGCACTTTCTATGTAGCGGATAAAAAATGTGGAATAGAAGAATATGCAGCTCATCATATAGCTAGCCTATTCCATTTTTGTAAATAGTGATTGAATTGAATAGGATCTTCTTGTAGCTTTTACATAATTTGATTTGTTTCTATCATAAACATGCAGTTCATTCCTTCAAGACACATTTTTTTTTCATTTAAGAAAGCGATTAAATATTAGAATTAAAACCAGAAGAAAAACCTTTTCTTTCATATGTATTATTAAGATAGCAAACGAAACACTAAAGTACTATTTGAATTGAATTTTGTATGATTATTGTCAAATCAAGTTTGAATTAAAAATTTTTAAATGCATTGAATTCAAATATCTTAATTTTTAATTTTTAATTAATATTAAAAAAATTTTAATTTTTATTATCTAGTTCACATTGTCAAAGAGTCTTGTCTAGTCGGGCAGCGAAGATGTGGGCGATCACCAATTGGGGAGAAAGACGTGAGAGAGACTTTGCCAAAAAAGAAAGGGATTTTAGTTTATTATTATTACTGGTTGGAAATTGGAGTATGGGTGGAGAGAATTGTCAAATTTAATTGAGGAAAGAGAAAGGAACTTATTAATTTGTTTCTTTGCGTTCTTCCTTCACTAGTTAATATATTTTTATTATTTTTAATTAGTAAAAAAAATTTAATTTAAATATAAATAATTAAGTTTGAAATTATATATAAAAATTATTAAATAAATGAGTCTAGTCAAGTAAATTCAAATAATAAAATTTTTATTTCAAATCAAGTTCAATCTTTAAAAATATTCAAATTTGAATCAAATTTTACATTAAATTGTGCTCAAAATTTTTACTATTTGAGCTATTGACTTAACTCCGTAGATATTTAATTTTGTTCGATCTTTCATGCAAGTATTACCAAGGCATCATCAAGGCCACATGTTTAATTTAAACACAATCAAATATCTGCCATTCTGAGCTAAGGTAAAATTATAAATTATTTAGTTTAAAGCTAGACCTTGTAAAAAAAATATTAAATAAAATATGGTCCATGTGTTTATTTGATTAATTTATTTGGGCCTTTTTGTTTAATTATGTTAGGCTAATTTTACAAGTATTATTTCAAATTTATGTTTGGTATCATGAAAATTAAATTTATTTTAACAAATACAAGATATAGTTAATAATTAAAATAATATTAAAAATTAATTAATAAAATATTTAAAATATTATTTTTAAATATTCTAAATAATATTATAGTTTAGATATTTTATATTGAATAATAAAATAAACTATATATTTAAAATATCATTTTTTATTAATATTTTTATGCATAATTTTCTCTTTTCTATCATTTAACCCTAAACTTTCTTTTTCTTACCTTATTTCTCTCTTACCATTTCTCTCTTACCAACCCAAAAGCCACCTACAACTACCTTAGCTCAAAACCCTTAGAGAGAGAAAGAAACTTTCTCTTTTTTCTTTTATATTTTTTTGGTTGTGTAATAAGGTTGAGCTTTTGTTAATACAAATTTTAATGTTTTCTTATTGATTCTGTTGAAGGCAAATTTTGAAAAAAATTTTTTTGATTCATTGCTATTATGGGTTCTCCCACAATTGCCATTCTTAGGTCAACCCCAAGGATTGCTATTATAGGATCACCCGTAATAAAGGAGGAATGGCTATTCCATAGAATGGTTATTCTTCCAACCAAATACCCGGGTTGCTAATTATGTCTGAATAAAGGGGGAATGGCATAGAAAAATGAAAGAAAAGGAGAAAAACAATAGAAAGCAAAAAAGAAAGGACAAATGTAGCATAGAAAAGTGAAAGAAATGTGGTTACAAAATCAAGAGATAAGAAACATGACATGAACGTTACAACATATTACAATTTTTTTTCTTTTTCTTTTAGTTATTCACATGTTGCAATGGTGTCTGAGGTGATGTCATTTCTTGTATGGCCATGCATCCATTTCCATCACTTGCAAGTCCATAAGCTTGATATTTTGTTAATATATTTTATGTTTCATTTATGCATTTTCATCCTTGCATCTATTTTAAATATTGTTGATGATCTATGTCGATGAGTATTTTCAGTTTAACATATATTTGATGAAATGTCTCTATGTGTTACCTATATCATGCTTTAATATTTCATGTCATGATCCATGACATGATCATCTAACATATTTAGTGCTCTTCATGCCATTTCTTGTATTTTGATGGTGACGTGCTTATTAAAATGCCATTTAATGTTGATCTTCTCATGCTTGATGATTTATGCTATGTTTATGTATTCTAGTTCATAACATATTTGACAAAATGCTTGCCTTATTCATGTGCCGATGGTGTTAATGGATTAATTATGGACCATGGTTTTAGTTAGTTGATGATATCAAGCTTGGGGGTAAATCAAATTATTTTGTTTGGATTCATGGCAAAATGAGGCCAAATAAGTTTTGTTTTTTAGGCCTCAAAATACAATTTGTTTGTTTTAATGTCTTGGTGAGACATTTATGTTGGTAATGCAAAACAGCATGGTTAATGGGTTAGATCCGGAGTACCATTAGCTCATGACCGTGAATGGACTTGTGAACCACTACCATGGACCTGTAGGATCAAACATTCTCATGTTCTAGGCTTATTTCATGTCTAGGAAAATTAAAAAACTAAACAACACTCTATAACTACTAGCAAAGCTTGACCCTAAATTTAAAGATTCTTTTCGAGCCCCAAAAGATTTTTTGAACTTTTTTTATATTTTTTCCTTGAAGGCATTGCGTTAGCTTTCCAATGGTATCTCATTTTCATTCATACGAGCTTAGATGAGAGAGTTATGATTTTTCGATTACACGCTGTTTAGACCCCTTAGGACTAGTAATCAAACTTAATATTGAGCTAACTTTGACCCTTAAAAAGATTTCTTTTGATTTTTTAAATATTTTTATCAAAAACTAAATGATATTTCCTTTTCAAAAAGGTAAATTTGCAACTTTTAGAGTCCAAATGAATCTGAGGTGATTTTTTAAAATCTGCTACACCATTCCCCTACACCTCCTATTAGTGCTAAACCAAGTTTGAATTTAAAAAATATTTTCTCCTAAAAGGTGATTTTTTAGGATTTTCATAGTATTTTTGTATTAAACATTTTCAAGGGTATCTCTTTTGGCCTTTAAAACCTTTAGATGAACCCAAAAAAATTGAAAAGTTGAAAGCTGTCCCCTATTTTAGCCTTAGTCAAATTTAAGCATTTATCTCAAATCACCTTTGCAAGGTAATCGAATGCCTCAGAATGAGCTCGATCAACATCTTAATAAATTTTTGAGTCATGTATGAGTCCTATTAATCTCAAATCAAGGCCCAATTAATTCCAAAAATATCAATTTAACCCTTTCTTTAATTTTTCCTTTTAAACTAAAAGTCATTGTTTTTCATAAAGAAAAAATTCAAAATATTACATTTTCTAAAAATTACCAAAATTTTCACCAATATGCATCTTTTTAGCCTGTTTTCCAAAATTTTAACCAAAAAAAATTTTCCCTCTCATAAATTTGCTTAGACTTTTCAACCAAACCTTGATTTTCATGCCTTAACTAACTTAAAAGTCCAATTGCGTTTCAAAGTTATTAACTTGGTTATTTTTGGATAACTGATGATAATTATGAGATACATCCTGATTGACTCTCATTGTCATGTTTGATGCATTTTTATTTTATGCAATATTTATTATCTTCCTTTATGTCTTACTAACACGTTTCTTGTGTTAGTGATGATTACGCATTCCTGTTTTTTGCATTATGGCTTTAGGATGCTTAATGCAAAGTACTTTTTTAAAAACAAAATTTGGAGATTATTTTGGCAAAAACTTTATGTCTCACTTTCTTTATCGGTTGAAGGCATAGAGGAATTTATATTTGTGACAAAAACTTAAATTTATCAAAAATTCATTCAAACATAAAGAGGGGATTATATAAAACATGACATTTAGAATAGAGGAATTCAAGACTGAGCTGATATATGGCTAGATAGTATTGATTTAGGGCATCTTGAAAGTGCTAATCCTTCCTTATGTGTAGCCGACTCTTAGACTCGATTACCAAACTGTGGTACATGTAGACCTTAAAATTGAATCTTTGAGTTTCGTAACTCAAAGTAACAATTTTAATAGGTTTTTAATCATACCTATCACAAATGATCGATGGTGACTTTAATTCCTTGGTTACTTCATGGTGACCATTTAAAATCAGTCAAGTGAACGATTTGCTTAACAATCTTCCCCCACCCAAATATGAGAAACATTTCTTTCCTAACGATCTTCTCTTAGCCAAATACAAGAAACACTTCTTTCTTACATTTATTATGCCAAAATCCTAATGAGAATTATTTTTAATTTGGGCGTACATCCCATGAGGGGGTACGTTATGACAGCTTGGTGACTTTGCTAGAGGCCAGTTAGAAAGCTAGTCCTACAACTAGCCATATTTTATATGGTACTCGGTTTTCTTTAATTTTTGGTTGTTATTTAAACTATAATCCTCTTTCCCTCGTTTCGTACATAGTTTTTACTTAACTTTTATTTGTTAATATTTTGCTGGTGTTTGTATTTCTTATGATTTTTAGGTTTTTTTTTCAAAAAAATTTTAAATTTTGGAAAGGAAAAAAGGAGAAATAAAAAGCTTTGTTGTTTCCTCTGCACATACAATGAACTTGCATTTTCATTAGACACTCGACCCATTCTATGGAGAGAGATAAAAACTCGATATTAAGTGGGAGTGAGCTATTCACTCACGTGATGTTAACCATTCGATAGGGCTAATAACACCTTTTGGGTCTAAATTACTTATGCTTTCGTGATATCTTGTTATCCAGCTGGGTATAGGGTGTAAATTGAACCTTTTTAACCAAACCTGTGATAGGCTAAGGATCAGGGTGCCTTGGCTGTCTTACTGAATAGAAGAATGATTTGGGAACTGATTTAGAGTTAACTTAACCCCACATCAAACCATACCAAAGTGATACTAGAATTATCCAAAGAATAAGATACTCAAGGAAACACTTCCTAACTTTCACTCTTATGTATAATTCATGAAAGCGATGATTAATGAACATTGTTTCCACATTTGTATTTTCCACCCCATAAGCCACCATATGCTTTAATAATTTGCTAGGGTTATGTCACTCTGCTATCTATTGGATGGCTAATACCCATCATTCTTTAGGTGATGGCAATCGAATATTGTCACTTAGAATCTTGTTTAAGGTCCCACATCACCTTAGTGAAATAAATGTAACTTGTGTAAATTGTTATGCTATCCGGCTAATGACTTAATGTTCACTAACCGTTAGGTGATGATGAATGAATATCATTGCCTAGTTTACTAGTTCTATCTCAAGAAGCTTCGTATCGTTAGTGACAAACTTAACCTGAGTAAATTGTTATGTTGTTTGATCAATGGCTTAGCGTCCACTAATTGCTAGGTGAAAATGATGAACATCATGGCCCAGGTCGCCAGTTTACCCCGAAAGGCCTTGTATCGCCTCAATATGGATGAACTTAACTTGGGTAGGCCATTATGCTATTCAACCAGTGACTTAATATCAGCCAATTGTCAAGTGGTGATGAACGAACATCATTGCCCCAATTATTAATTTTATTTTAAAAGACATTGTATCCTTTTAATAAGGATGATTTTAACTTGGGCATGTAATTATGCTGTCTGCACTAACCCAAGCCATGGCGGTGAGCAACACTGTCTGTAACCTTTTATATTTGCCCTTAGGCATTGTAACGCTTATTATCGGCGCAATTTATGTAATTTATTTTTGTAGCTTTTAATTATTTTATTCTTGCTAATATTTTTGACCTTTTTACTGACTTATTGTTTTTCTCATGTTATTGTTGCATGCATGTTTTTATCATATACATGTAGAAATAATTGGCATGAGGGCAAGTTTCATATTCTTGTACGCTTGCATTTTATTTGTAAGCTTATTCCTTATGTATAGGTCGTAAAAAAATCAAAAGGCAATAGTGAACGAGCACCATATTGTCCATAACAAGAAAGAACTTTTACCCTACGATACATTTCGCCTTAATAAGGCTTAGGGCATAATTCATCCATTCATGTGGATTCTTGCCCTTCATAAGTCATATCGGCAAATACTAGAGATAAAACACATGTGCCATATTACCATTATTAAAGGTAACTTCTCTTTTCCTTAACAAAAGCTTGAAGCTTGTCAAAGTAAAGCTCTTATCGATAATAAGATTCCTTATATATTTTGTGTATCTCCCGCATTACATTTATCACCCATAATGTTATTTGCAATGCTAAATGTAAATCTCCGTGACAAGATTTTCTTGTCCATATCACCTTTTCATACCTTACATTAACATTGTCATTGCACTTATTGGCATACATGCATACATAAATGCATTCATATATGAATACATTTCGCAAGTTTTGGGGGCTAATTGAAAGCCTACTTAGATCTAAGAGTTTTATCAGGGAATTTCCCTTTCGAATTAAAGGTATATGAAATTAGAATGACCCATGAAAAATAATTGGTTTTTGGTAAAAGAACTTCTATGGACCTAATGATGAAGAAAACTTGTCTCATGTATGATATCCTTTTGAAATGAATATGTTTTGAATTGTAATGCTTTGATAATGTATTTGTAAACTTTTTAATTCTGAAGTTTTTAATAATATGATAACCAAGTGCTTTCAAAGAGAAGTTTTTTTTTAAGAAGTTTCTTTTTAAGAAATGATGTCAAGTCTTGAAAATATTAATTATCATTATTAAAAGTAAGGCCATGCCCTCATGCTTTTCTTTTCGGTTTTACCATTCTAAAGACCCAATGCTTTAGGGAACCAACCTTAAATTGTGTGAACTAGGCTTATACTAGAATGACCAAGTAAGTGAAAGCCTCGACTTAGGTATAAATGATTAGGCCAATTTTTCAAAATTCATAGAATCCTTGGATATAAAACATATGAAATATTCTTCTAGGGGTCCTAATAGAGATAATTTTATGCATGCCAAAATTATGCTAAAATTGTCCACTTTTTTCCGACATCCAAGATCTAAACTTCTAGATCATTTCTTAAAAAACCTCTTATGAGTCACATCTTGAGACATTACCACAACAATGCCCTATTTCCTAGCAAAACCTTTTTGACTATCTTCTTTCTTATCATATTGATACCATGAGACTAAAATTCCTTGTCAATGTAAACCTCGAGGCATAGAATATGGGATGTTTCCTTAGCCATAAATCTTGGCATTGAATGATGTCCCATTGGTGGTGAGCTGAAAAGGAATAAATGCCATAAATGTGGAAAAAAAAGGTAAATTAAGGCATGTATTTGGATAAAGAAAAAGGAAAACGAAAATTGAATGCGATATCATGTGATTAAGAAGTTCAAGATGTTTTCGAAAAAACATTTTTCAAGGAATGACTCTTAAGTTCACATAGGTGTGTTTAAGATTAGAAATAACTATATTTCTTTATTCATTCACGAATTAGGAAATGATTTCTTTTTCTACCCCTTTTTAGCTTAATGAATTTATTCTTGTAAAACTTTAATAAGGATCACCGTCCATATCAAAAGGCAAATAAAAAACCTTTTTATGGCATATGGAAGCAACTATCCTAATTCAACAACTATGAAAATGCTTGAGATCAAGAAGCACATATGGAATGTACTAAGTTTTCAAAATCCAAGATTTCCTTCATAAAAAGACAAGCCAAAAACAAAAGCACAAATGAAAAGAGAAATGCAAAGCAAAAACAAAAGTAAAAACAAAAGCAAAAATAAAACCCAAAAAAAGGGAACAAAAGATGAGGAAATAAAGACATATAGTGATCTAGAAAATATAACGGATGAGAACCTTCACGAAAAAAAATGATCCTTATTCTAATCATGCTTAAAACATTGAATTTGGGCTTACACACCCATTATTTTTGAATCCTAAACTGTAACCTACATTAAGTACTTCAAAAAATCCATTTTGATAAAGTAGGCAATTTGAATTGATGAGCCCATTCTCTAAGATTTTATACTTTTGGATAAATTTTGAGCTTTTTTACAAAGCATGATGAAGTAAAAATAAAAAGAAATAAATATGGAAAGACTGAAGTTATAGGCTGAAAACCTAAAAGCAAGCATTTTGACGCAAAATAGAAAATTTTCGACGCCATTCATGGGATAACCAAAGCCTTGACAAGGAAAACACTATTCAAAAAAAATGTAGGGACACTAAAAAATCCCTAGATATCATTCATCTTTAGAGGGATCAGCTCTTAAAATCAAATTTTTCACTTTTTCGAATCGACTCGATTATCTTGAATCCGTCATGGACAATCTTAGTGCCAACGAAAGTATTATTAGTAGGAGCTTAAAAGAATATCAATTTTATTTAGTTTTCAAGGAATTCATGTTCAATAAAGACCAATCCATTTGTGAGCCTAGAATAAGGGCGAACCTATTTTGTTTATTCTAAATCTTTTTTGAACTAATCAAAGCCTTCCAACCTATTTTGTAAAGGCCAAATTACCATGTGGAAAATCTTTTAACAAGAGATTATTAGTTCTTAAAAGACTTAAACCTCATGCTAACTAAAATTTTCACCTAATGAACATTTTAAGCAAAGCATTTACAAAAGCAATAGTTTTTGAGTAGCCTAATAAAATGAAGTTATGAAAAAAAGCAAGTGCTTTTTTTATCATGGGCCAAAAATTAGGCTTAAAACACCTTTTATTTCTTGAAGAAAGAAATGATCAAGAAACATTAAGCCAAATTCAAAAAAGAACCATTTAGGGCCTTTACATCCTTCATGAACATGTGTGTAATTATATGAACATATGCACAATTCATGGGCATACACATCATTTGCACAAGCATTTGAGCATTAATCATCAATACATATATCATTGCAAGTACATCTACATCATTACCGACCTTTACATTTGCATTGCGTCACCTACATTTGTATCATTGCTAGTCTTTGTGTTTACATCATAATGTGCATTCCCATTTACCTGCATTTGCACTCATGTTCACTTGTATTTGCATTCAAATGCAACCCTAATCATAAACATCTACATTCACACATGTTTGAGCTCATGTGCATTTGCATTCATGAGCATTAGCATTCACAGGCATTCATGCTCATGAGCACCCGCATTCACATGCATTTGCATGTAAGTGCATTCCGAATCGCAAACACTTGCATTCACATGCATTTGCATTCATAAGAACATCATGCACATGTATTCATGCTTATGAACATCTATATTCATGAGTATTCATGTGCATAAATATCTGCATTCATGCTCATGAACATCCACATTCATGTTCATTCACAATCATGATTAATCGCATCCACAAACAACAAAAAACTCGTAAACCTAAAAATTATCCATAAGATTCATGAACCAAAAAATAGTCTGAGAAGATCAATTAAGAAGCTTACCAAATAGGATTACTAGACTAAACCCTATGGCATAGCCATAACAAAAATGATAAAGAATAAAAATAGTGTTTTAAACAGTATTCTCTAAAAATTAAAACATCTTTAGACTAGTTTCGCCTATGTCTTCAACTTTAAATTACTGGTTTCACCTAAGTCTTTAACTTCAAATTACTATTTTTGCCCGAATCTTTAGTTTTAGATTATTAGTTTTGCCTAGGTTTTTAGTTTTAGATTACTAGTTTTGCCTAGGTCTTCAGTTTCAAACTACTAGCAATACCTAGGTTTAAATTACTATTTTTCCCATGTCTTCAACTTCAGATTATTAGTTTCGCCAAAGTCTTTAACTTCATATCACTAGTTTTACCCAAGTCTTCAAATTTAGATTGCTAACTTCTCCCAAGTTTAGATTACTAGTCTCGCCCAAGTTTTCAACTTCAAGTTAATGGTTTTGCCATTTCTTTAACTTCATATTACTAGTTTCACCTAGTTCTTCAATTTCAAATTACCGATTTCACCTAGAGTTTCAGTTTCCAATTGCTGGTTTTACTTAGGTTTTTAACTTCAGATTACTAGTTTTACCCATATCTTTAGTTTCAAATGATTGGTTTTGTCCAGATCTTGAACTTTAGATTACTATTTCCCCTAGGTCTTTAGTTTCAAACTATTAGCTTCGGCCCAGGTTCAGACGATTGGTTTTCACCTAGGTCTTCAACTTCAATTACTTGTTTCATCTAAGTTTTCAATTTTAGATGACTGGTTTTGCCCAGTTTTTTTGAAGGATCTGATCCTAGGCATCTAATGCCTGTTGTTTGGATTTGGTGAATCGATTTAACAATAAAAATTTATTACAATTGAAAAGCTTAGAATAACACAACAGAACATACAGAACAACATCAACGGATTGACTTATAAACACTTGATTCATTCACATAGTACAAAAAGAATATAATCTGATTTCATACCTTAATTTGAAAATATCCATCTCCTTAGATTCAAATAGACCACACTCTAATCTAGTACATCGAACCTGGCTATCGCAAACTAAATCTATCCACATGTCCAGCCTCTATTATTGATCCACACATGTGACTCGAAAAATCCTTCATAAAGGAAAAACATTTTTATGCCAAGATCCATGCCAACAGATTAGGTTTTAAAACCTTCCTTGAATGTTTTCACTATAAGCCACAATCATAAAAATTAGAGAAAAAACAATTTCTCTCTAAAACTCAAAATAAAAGTGGATAAAGATGAAGTAGCCATAAATCCTTTTTGGAGAAGAAGAAATAGCACCTCTAGGGTTTTCCCTTGTGTTAGTGATGGCACAAAATGACAATAAATAAAAATTTACTTGGTTAAGAATAATTTATATTTATAGACCAAGATTGGTATCCAGCAATGCATGCAGGAAAAGTCAAATTGGTTTTGACAAGCCTTTTCGTGTACAGTATCTTAGTGTAATTCAATCCTTTCATCATATATCTTGGAATAGGCAAAAGTTTGATGCCGTGTCTACTCTTGGCCTGTTCCACATTAGTATTCAACCCTTATATGTTAGTTTTATAATCGATATTGCCTTAGCCAAGGTCTTTGAGTTAGCACAGGCCAAGAACAACTAGCATATGTTCTTTTATATCACTTGGGATGATGAATTCTCTCTACACCACTCATTCACCTTCAGTATGCTTCAGATCATACCCAAAACCACCTTTATTTGGTATTTATCTATCGTTACTCATTCACGATGATCTCTAAGTATGATAATTCACATACAAGATAACTCAGTGTCACAATTTTAAAGATCACCTACATTACTAACATATGAAAGTACTTCCATAGATACTTGAGTGAAATTTCAAATAGAACTCTTATTACGGGTTATGCTCACTGTACTTGTTCTAATAATAAGCACCCATATAATGCCCCAAGTATCTCTATACTTCAACTTGTGAGATTAATTTCATGTATCCTTTGCATGTAGGCTTATATATGCTAGCTTTTGTGCATTGTTAATGCCCTATCTTAATAATGTGATGACTTGAAACATTTTCAGAAACATAGGTTTGATGCATATGGATATCATAATTGTAACTCTTTACAATCCATTTGCAATGCCAATGTGATTCATAGGCTTAATCTACATAAGATTTAAACAACTAATATTATATCAATCCTATGGATAAAGAAATACCTCATATTACAAATATAATGTATGGTACATGAAATAACTAAATGCTACTGCATTACAAGTTCAATTAATTGGCTTACATGGTTTACATTAACAATCTCTTATTAGCATTAAAGCCAATTACCTATATGTCTAAGTACCATATTCTCTATATGGCGATCATGTTTCTACTGGGGTAGAGCCTTAGTGAAAGGATTAGTTATATTGTCCTTGGTGGGTACTTGTTCCATACTAATATCACGTCTTTTATTATATTCTAATAACGTGATATTACTGTAATACGTGTTTGGATTTATGATGAGACCTTGTTTCCTTAACTTATGTTATGTTTCCATTATTATCACACTGAGGTGGTACTGAATCAACAATGCTTGGAATCATACTAAGTTTAGTAATGAACTTCTTTTTCCAAACTGCCTCATTCATAGCCTCATACGCAGAGAAGTATTCTGCTTCGGCTGTTAAATCTAAAGTTGTCACCTATTTGAAATGTTTTGAACTACTTGCAGCTCCATTAATGGTAAATACATAACCTCTTTGCGACTTGTAGTCATCCCAATCTGATTGGAAGCTAGCATCAGAGTAGCCCCTAACTTAGAGCTTAGCCTCTCCATAAACTAGAAAGATATCCTTAGTTCTTCGTGAGTTTTTAAGGATATTCTTCACAGCAGTCCAATGACCTTCAATATGATTACTTTGGTATCTACTTGTGATACTTAGAGCAAATGATATGTTTGGTCTAATGCATATCATGGCATACAAGATGGATCCAACCACCGATACATATGGAATCTTATCTATCAGTGCCCTTTTATATGTTGTTTTAGGATAAATCTTTTTCGGGTAATGTATATCATGAACCATAGGCAAGTTTTTTCTCTTGGTGTTTTCCATCTTAAGCCTTTTAAGAATCTTATTTATGTATAAAGAGTAGGATAACTTGAGTATTCATTCTGATCTATCTCTATAAATTTTTAATTCCAAAATAAATGTTGCTTCTCCCAAATCCTTCATGGAGAATTGTCTGGATAACTAGACCTTCATGGTCTGCAGCATAGAAATGTTGTTTTCGATAAGCAATATGTCATTGATATATAGCAACAAGAAATAATTGCCTACCTGTTTATCTTTTTATAAACACATGGATCATCAGGATTCTTTTTAAAGCTAAATTCTTTAATTGCTTTCTCGAATTTGATGTTCTAACTTTATGATGTCTGTTTTAATCCATAATGGACTAACTTAGCTTACATATCTGATTCAGATTTAACATATAAAATCTTTGAGCTATGTCATATACACCTTCTTTTGCAGATTCCCGTTAAGGAATGCTATTTTTACATCCGTTTGCCATATCTCATAATCATAATATGCTGCTACTACAACCAATATCCAAATAGATTTAACTATGGCAATTGGCAAAAAGGTTTCCTCATAATCAATGCCTTCGACTTAATTATAACCTTTTGCCATTAGTATGGCCTTATACGTTTGCACATTACCATTTACATTGGTCTCTCTATGAAGGACCTATTTGCACCCTATGGGTTTCGAATGGGTCAACCAAAGTCCATACCTGGCTAACCTCAATGGCATCCACTTTGAATTTCATGGCATTAAGCCATTTTTCAGAATCAATGTCAAACACTGCTTTCTTAAAAGTGGTAGGATCAATACTACAAGGCAAGCCTTCTTGGTCATGAGAAATCATGTCTCTAGAACTCGCTTAATCTTTCCTGATTTTCAGAGTACTTGTGTCTATTAAGTTTTGGGTGGAGCATCTAATTATTCATCCCTCAACTCTGGTTTCAAAAAAAGGTTAATTTATGGTTTTTAAATTTTTTTCAAAATTATACTCCCACTGAACTCTTCTGGTAGAAACTCTTTTTCGAAGAAGATAATGTGTTTAAAAAACTATTTTTTATTTAGTTGGGTTTTGAAATTAGTATCCATGAGATTCTTTAGGACATCCCATAAATTTACACTTGACCGATCTAGCTCTAAGCTTTATCAATTGTTGTTCGCTTCATATAAGCTTGACAGCCCCAAATTCTCAAATGAGATAAAAATGGTTTTCTACCATGCCATATCTCATATTGCATCTTATCCACAGATTTAGATAGAACCGGGTTCAAAAGATAGGCGACAGTTTCTAAGGCATATTCCCAAAAGGATATCAGAAGGTTTGCTTTAGATATCATGGAACAAACCATGTCTAACAAGGTTTAATTTTCTCCCCTCAAACATTATATTGTGTTGTGTAGTATCAGGTGGAGTTTTATTTGACAGAATACCATTTTCTATTAGATAACCTAAGAATTCCTAACTTAAATGTTTTACTCCTCGATTGAATTTAGATGTTAGAATTTTTTTGCCACTTTGTTTCTCTAGTTTAACCCTAAACTCTTTGAACTTTTTAAAAGCTTTGGATTTGACATCATAAGTACATATACCCATACCTTGAGTAATCATTGTTAAAAGTAATGAAGTAAAAGTACCTATTGCTAGCCATTGTATTAACTAGTTTATATACATTTTAATATACTAAGCCTAATAAATCACTGACCCTTTCACTTTTTCTAGTGAAGGATGACTTGGTCATCTTACCAAGGAGACAACATTCACATGTCCCTTATGATTCCTAATCAAATGTGTTAAAATAACCTTGTATGTGTAACTTGGCTACTTGAGTCTCATTGACATGTATAAGCCTATCATGCCAGGTATTGGTCTTTGTTGGATTATTCTTCTTTATTTTCTTCACATGATGTTGAGTAAATGCATTTTTGGATCCAATACAAATAAGTCATGCTTTAATGAGGTTAATCCATAAACCATGTCATTTAGATTGATAATGCAACTATTGCTTTTAATTTTAAACTCAAAATCATCATTATCAATGAGATATGACACTGAAATGATGTTTTTAGGCAACATAAAGACAATCTTTTAGTTCTAAAGTCATGCCTAAAAATAATGATAAGATATAAGTTCCAATGGCAATGGTTGCAACTTTTGCTCCATTGCTTATTCTTACTACCTAATTTGAGCCCAATTTCTACTGTTCTTTAACAAACTTATGTCATTACATAAGTATAATCCATATCGTGAATCAATTATCCAAGTAGTTGAATCGACAGTAAAGTAATTCAACTCAATCATGTGAAGGTTAGCTACCTTCTTTTTATTGAAAACTTTTCTCAATTTGACATACCATTCCAAACACTTTAGGCTAATGGCATTAAGTATGCTTTGGAATACAACTATCATAATTATCATTATAAACAACCTAGTCTGAAATAAGTATTAATTAGTTTTTCACGTATTAAACTAATATAGATGAGGTATTAAACCTTTATTGGCCTTTCCACTAATTTTTCATAATAATAGCCCTCACTATTGTATGAAAATATCTTAAAGGTATTTCTAGTGGGCTAGGATCCCTTTCAACATGTTGATTGGATAGGTAACATAGTTTACCAATTGCATCTCTATGCGACTTCCAAATCAGTTAGGTGGGAACTCCTTACCTAAACACATCATATGTATTTTGCCTAACCTCGCCTCTAACGCTATGAGGTCAAATTGTACGCATCCAGAAAAAACAATGTTAGTTGAGTAAGACCCATCATTCATAACTCAAGCAATTCGGGCAGACGGGACCTTTGGTTGGCCTAACAAGTCAGCTATGGCGGAACTCTAATATCATGCTATGAACAACGAAAAGCGTCTTTATCATGCATTCAATGTGACTTAATATTATACGAGGGATTTTATTTGTTCATTTTAATTTAGGTCTCATCTTTATTAGCATGCATATTATGTTATATTATCACATAAAATATATCTAATATCATAAATCCCATTTGGATGATTATGTACTTTACTAATGTAATCTCCTCGAGCCATCCAAAGGAGATTACTTGGTTAATATCTAGGTGATTACAAATAAAGTCTTCATAAGTCTTCTTACAACCTCCTAGGCTTCATGGCACCTGTGCTTGGTTCTCCATTTTCAAGTTACAAAATTTTTTCTAACTAATCTTAGTTTACACTTGTATGTAATCTAATTACATCTATAATGAAGATACCTTAAGTTACATTCGAAGCGAGTTAGATAAGAAAATAATTTTACAACCCTCTAAAAAAAAAAGAAAAGGCAGGGTGTGTAAATGCTATTTAAAAAAATTAAATACACATGAACAATCAACAATCCATAGTCAAAATGGGCCTAAGTCCATAATCATTCAAGACATTTACAACATTTATAAATATATTTAAATAAATATTAACTTAGTCTCTAGTTTCCATTTTCATATAGTCTCTTTAATCTTGTTTTAATTTACTTAAGAAAAATAATTTCTTACATGATTAATTTTTATCATAGTCTTATTAGGACAAAACCTAATCCAATTAAAAATTAATCATTTAAATTAAGACATTATCCAATCTTGTCTTAAACAATTTAAGATTTAATTAGTTGGATAAAATTAGCTTGGTGATAATTAAAAGATTTTATTGGATTAGAATTCTATCTACAATAAAATCCCACTTGTGCGAATTATCTTGATCCTGTCTGATCATATCAAACCTCAAAAGATAGACTCCTAGTAGGAACAAACTTCCTTGAAGCTAGGAGGTTGGTGCAAACGAGGACTCCAATCCTCCAGGTCTGCCACCCCTTATAGTGGCTTTCGTTGGGCATCTGAACGCCAAGCTGCCACCAATGGTTCACTCCCACTAAACATTTGATTTTTTGCTAAAAATACAGCACCATATGCTGCCATTAATGCCACAAATTAAGGTGTCAAGGAACTAATCCGAATGTATCCATGAAGCATGCGCACATATGATATCTAGAATGGCACTGATTTAAAACATTTTCGAACCACCTTTTCTAGATTTTTTTAGCAAGTGTCATGAACTTTTCATGACTCTCCCAAGGTTGGAAAACATGGAAAGAGTCACATCAAACAGCAACCAAAATTTTGAAATTTTCAGGTTGCTCGAAAACCACCAAATGGAAGCTATTTTTGCACAAACAACACTCAAACATGGCTAATCAAATTTAATCACCATTAAATTATTAAAAATAATTTTAAATAATTAAATGATGATTAAAACATATTAATAGCATGCTTTAAGTTTACAAAAATTTTCAAAAAAAAATTTAGGGCAAAATTGCATTATATAGACAAATCCAAAGGAAAACTATTTCATCATTGGCAAAAATGAAGTCTATGATCGATCAAGGCTAATAGGGAGGCTCGGGTACCACTTGAAGGATCTGATCCTAGGCATCAAATGGCCACTATTTTGGATTTGGCAAATTAATTTAACAATAAAAATTTATTAAAATTGAAAAACTCAGAATAACGTAGTGAAACTTACCAAACAACATCAATGGATCGACTCATAAGCACTTAGTCGATCTACATAGAACAAGAAGAATAGAACGTAATTTCATACATCAATCTGAAGATGTCCATCTGCTCATATTAAAAGAGACTCTGCTTCAACCTTGTACACCGAGCCTAGTTGTCACAAACCAAAGTTGTCCACAAGTCTAGCCTTTAACGTTGATCCACATAGGTGACTTGAAAATCCTTCATAAGGGAGAAATTTCTTTATACAAAATATGTGCTACCGGATTAGATTTTAAAAACCTTAAACATTCTCACTATGCACCAAAATCAAGAAAATTAGAGAAAAAATTATTTATTTCCAAAACCTAGAATAAAAGTAGCACAAAGATAAAGTTATTATAAATCCTCTTTGGGGAAGATGAAACGGCGCCTTTAGGGTTCTTCCTTGTGTTAAAGATGCCACAAAGTAGAGTTTAAATACCTAGGGTTAAGATTTTGCATATTTACCCTTTGGCCCTTTATTTTGAATAATTTAAAAAACTCTTGAGTAACTTTTACTCTTTAAGCAATTTAATCCTTGTCTCATTTTAATTTCATTTGGTCACCCTTATGTGTGCGACCCACTAGGCCTCCATCATAACAATAATAAATATACATTTACTCAGTTAAGAATAATTTATATTTATAGACCAACATTGTTGTCTAGCAATGTATCATGGCCACCCAATATGTAGAAAGATTCAAATTGGTTTTGACAAACACTTCAATGTACATTATCTCAGTGTAATTCAATCTTTTTATCATATATCCTAAAATAGGCAAGAATTTGGTGCAGTGTCTATTCTTGGCCTATTCCATATTAGTATGAAAACCTTACATATTAACTCCATAATTGATATTGTCTTGGCTAAGGTCTTTAAGCTAACATGGGTTAGGAACAACTAGGATATGTCCCTTTATATCACTTGGGGTAATGAGTCCTCTTCGCACCACTCGCTTACCTTCAGTATGATTCATATCATACCTAAAACAACCTTTATTTGGTATTCATATATTGTGAACATGTTTGCAATGATCTATGAGTATGATAATTCACATGTAAGGTTATCTGGTGTCACAAGTCTAAGGATCACTTACACTAATGACGTGAGAGTATTTTCATAGACAATTGAGTGAAATACTAAATAAAATCTTATTGTGGGTTATGTTCAATCTACTAATTCTTATAAAAAGGACCTATATTATATTCCCAAGTATGTCTATACTTCAAGTTATAAAATCAGTTACATGCATCCTATGTATGGAGGCTTACATATGCCAATCTTTATGCATTATCAATGCCCTGTTTTGACAATATGATGACTAGAAATGTTTTAGAAATACGACTTTAATGCATAGGGATCTCATAATTGTAAGTCTTTATAATTCCTTTGCAAAGCCAATATGTTTCATGGGCTTTATCTACATCAGATTTAAACAACTAATATTATATCGATCTTACGGATAAAGAAATACCTCATACTATATTAATTAAATATAATGTATGTTACTTTAAATAACTAAATGCTAGTATATTACAAGTTTAACTGATTAGCTTACAGGGCTTACACTAACATCTTTAATTTTAGATTACTAGTTTCATCCAGCTCTTTAGTTTAGACTACTGGCTTGTCCAGGTTCAGATTACTAGTTTCACCCAAGTCATTAACTTTACATTACTAAGTTTCATTTAGGTCTTCAACTATAGATTACTAGTCTCACTTAGGTTTTCAACTTTAGATTGCTGGTTTCTTCGGTCTTCAACTTTAAAAGATCTTCAACTTAAGGTTACTGGCTTCACCCAAGTCTTTTGCTTTAGATTATAGGTTTTTCCTAAGTTTTTAGTTTCAGACTACTAGCTTCGCCCAAATCTTCCACTTCAAACCACAAGTTTCACCT
Source organism: Adansonia rubrostipa (assembly GCA_038381775.1). Lineage (NCBI taxonomy): Eukaryota > Viridiplantae > Streptophyta > Magnoliopsida > Malvales > Malvaceae > Adansonia > Adansonia rubrostipa. Next base: position 7,037 of record JBBYHM010236030.1, on the reverse strand, counting down.
AGGTCTTCCACTTAAAACTATTGGTTTTGCCTAGGTTCTCCGTTATAAGCTATTGGTTTTGTCGAGTTTCCCAACTCCAATCCACTGGTTTCATTTAGGTCATCATATCTACAAGTTACTAATGTTGCTTAGTCCTCAGCTCTAAATTTCTGGTTTCACCTAGGTCATCGAGATCTTTAGAATGTTAGTTTTATCCACATCATTAATATCCCTTATTTTAATTGAAATTATTTTCCAAGAAATGGGTCTAGCCTAGGAATGAAATCTAAGTCCTCATCAAAAACTTATTTTTTAACTGTTTTAAAACATCAAAATTGTCACCAAAAATTTTATTCTTATCTCAACATTAAATTAAGTTCGATACCTTTTTTGTTGTAGGCACTAAAAGGGCTTCACTCAACCTCAGCCCAGATAAAATAGTGCTTATTTGTCTTTGCCTTATTCTCGATATTCAGCAATAGCCAAAAATGGGCAATTATAGACATCTAGTTTTGTCCAAGCCTTCATGAAAACATTACCAAGACACCATTAAGGTCGTATCTCCAAGCATGGATCTAATTTCTATCATCCCACGTTAAGGTAAGGTCATAAATTATTTAATTTAAGGTCAGACCTTATAAAAAATATATTAGATAAAATAAGATCCATGTGCTTATTTGGTTGATTTATTAGGGCCTTTTTTATTTAATCATGTTGGGCTAATTTCACAAGTATTATTTTAAATTGATGTCGAGCCTCATGAAAATTGCTTTGGTTTATAATTCTATTTATTTAATTAATTTTAGGCCTACTAGATTAAGTTAAATAATTTTTTAGGTCTAATTTGCTAGAAGTAGGATATTTCATGACAAAATTTTATATCCAAAGGACATTTTGGACATTCTAAGGATACTTGTACTCAAGTAGGGTTACTTCAAGCAATTAAAACTTGTAAGCACACCTATAAGTACCAGGATTTATCATTTTCATAACACAAAAATAGTAAATTGGCCCCCTTGGGTTACCCTAGCCTCAGTCGACCAAGGCTTGTTTAAAAGTAAATTTTGGCTTTGTACATGTTTCACCCTTTCTTCATTACCAAAGACTAAAGAAAAGGAGAAAAACAAAAGCAAGCAAGCAAGAAAGAAAAGATTGTACCATAGAAAACTGAAAGAAAATTAGCTACAAAATCTAGTGACGGATGCCACAACATGACGGTCATAACATATTGCAAAGTTTTTTTTTTCTTTTTGTTTGATAATTCACATGCTACAATGGCATCTTGATGAGTTGATATCATTTTTTTTATGGCTATGCATCCATTTCCATCACATGTTAGCCTATAAGCTTGATTATTAATGTGTTTCATGACTCATATATGTATGTTCATCCTTGTATCCATTTTAATTATTCTTGTTGATCTATGTCATTGAGCATGTTTAGTTTAGCATATATTTGATGAAATATCTCTATGTGTTAGCTATATGATGCCTTAATATTTTCATGCTATCATCCATATTACTACATGTTCATCTAACACTTTTGGTGTTATCCATGCCTTTTCTTCTATTTTGATGATGGCAGGCTTGTTAAAATGCCATTTAAGGTTGATCTTGCCATGCTTGATAATTTATGCGATGTTTATGTAATCTAATTCATAACATGTTTAGCAAAATGCTTGCCTTATTTATGTGTTGCAAATCTGATTTTTTATAAGCAAGCCCAAGATGGTCTATGATTAATCCAAATAAAAGGATTAATTATGGACCATGGTTTTAATTACTTGGTGCTATAAAGCTTGGGTAAATCGGGTTATTTATGTTTGGATTTATGGCAAAATGAAGCCAAATAAATTTTGTTTTTTCCTTTAAAAATATAGTTTGCAACTTTTTGTTTTAATGGTGAGAGATTTATTTTAGTAATGTAAAATGGTAGGGGCAAGGGTATTGCGCTATACCCTTAGCCCAGTAGCCATGAATAGACTCCTGAACCCACTAGCATGGACCTGTAGGATCAAACTTTCTCATGTTTGAGGCTTATTATGTGTCTAGGAAAATTAAAGAATCAAGCATCACTCTATTAGCTACAGGCAGCAACTTAACCTCGACTTTTAAAATAATTTTTGAGCCCAAAAGGATTTTTATGAATTTTGTTGATATTTTTTCCTTGAAAAGCACCAGATTACCTTTCCAATGATATCTCATTTTCCTTCAAACAAGCTTGGATGTAGGAGTTATGATTCTTTGATCATACATTGTCCAAAACCTTTGAGAGTAGTTATTAGACTTCATTATGAGCTAATTTTGACCCTTGAAACAGTTTTTTCATGATTTTTTAAATATTTTTTTCAAAAAATACATGGAATTAGCTTTTTAAAAAGGTATAATTTGTAACTTTTAGAGTCTAAATGAATCAATAGTGATTTTTCAAAATCTGTTGCACCCACTCCCATGCACCTACTATCAGTGTTGAACCAAGTCTAAATTTAAAAATTATTTTCTCTTAGAAGGTGATTTTTTGAAAATTTTCTAGTATTTTCATATTAAACCTCACTGAGTTAACTTTCTAATTGTATCTCTTTTGCCTTATTAAAACCTTTAGATAAACCTAAAAGAAAATTGAAAAGTCAAATAATGCTAAGTTGTCCCTTATTTTAGCCTTCGTTAAATTTAAGCCTTTATCCAAATCACCTTTCCAAGGCATTCGAATGCCTTGAAATAAGTTCGATCAATGTCCTAAAGAATTTTAAGTCATGTATGGGTCCTATTAGGCTTGGATCAAGGCCCAATTAGTTTAAAAAAAAATTCAATTTAGCCTTTGTCCCTATTTTTTCTATTTAAACTAAAAGTCTCATCTTTTCATAAATAAAAGAGTCCAAAATATTACATTTTCTCAAAATTACCAAAATTTTCACCAATATGGGTTTTTCCACCTCGTCTTCTAAAATTTCACCAAAAAATCAAATTTTCTCTCTCCTACATTTTCCAAAACTTTTTAACCAATCCTCGATTTTCAAGCCTTAATCGACCTAAGAGTCCAAATACATTTCAAAGTTGTTAACTTGGTTATTTTTAGATAATCGATGACAACTACGAGATATATCCATTAACTTTCCTTTTCATGCTTAATGTGTTTTATTCTATGCAATATTTATTATATTCCTTTATATATTACTAACATCTTTCTTTTGTTGGTGATGATAATGCATTTACATTTTTTCAAACAGATATTTTTCAAAAATTATCAAGGCAATTCTTCGCATTAAGGATTTATGGTGTTTAATGCAAAGTACCTTTTCTAAAGCCAAATCCGGAGATAATTTTGGCAAAAACTTTATTTCTCATTTCCTTTGTTGGTTAGGGCCATAAAGGAACTCATATTTATCATAAAAACCCAAATTTATTATTTTCAAAAATTCATTCAAACATAAAGATGGGATTATATAAAAATAACGACATTTAAAATTGAAAAAATTGAGACCTAGATACATGGATAGATGGTATCGATTTAAGATGTCATAGGGGTGCTAGTCTTTCTCCAAGCATTACCGACTCCCAAACCCGTTTACCAAACTTTAGTACACAGAGACCTTAAAATTGAATCTTTGAGTTTCATAACTCAAAGTAACAGTTTTAATAGGTGTCTAATAAAACCTAGCCCAAATTATCAGTGGTGACTTTATTTCCTTAGCCACTTTATGGTCGCCATTTAAAATCAGTCCAGCTAGCAATTCGTCGACTATTTTCCCTTATCCAAGTATGAGGAACACTTCTTTCTCACCTTTATCATGCTAAAAATCCTAATGAAGATTATTTTTAAGTTGGACATACATTTCCGATAAGGATACATTACGATAGGCTCTTTTACAATGGTATTCCCATATAATATAACCAACGAGCCATTAAATTTATTACATAGGTTAACGCTTTCTGCTAGATTTGATTAATTAAAGATGAGATTAGAGGTGCCAAAATAAACTTGAACTTAAAAACTAGTCTGAAATAACTCAAGCCTGAACTGAAATGAGCTCAATTTGACCAAAAAGTCAATGATTCGAACCCGAGAAAACTTAAACCCAAATCGACCTAAAACTGAAATTTTTCAAACCTAAAATGGCTCAAACACGAAAGAACCTAAACCTAAAAGGACTTGAACCCAAAAGAACTTAAATCGAGCCCGACCCGAACCTAAATTCAATATTAAAAATAATTATAATTAAATAATTTTTCATAAAGCAAAAACTTTAATAATCAATTTTGTTTTAAATATTCTTTTAATAATTTAATTAAATATTAAAAACTTAATTTATATTTTATATGTAATTAAACATGTTCATGGGTCGGGTCAGGTCTTAACCTAATTTTTTAAAAAATTTTAGGCCTAGACCTTTATTTAACATGCCCAGACTCGTCCATTTTGGCCAAATTACTTTTCATCATAATAAAAAAATATTTTTTATTAATATTTATTTATTTTATAATTAAATTTAAATAAAAATATATGTTATTTTAATTTAAAATCACTGTTTCAAGCTGCGTCAGGCTAGCTCAAAGCCAAAAATATGAGAACCTAGATCTAGGCCCAATTAGGTCAAGCCAGGTGGGTCCAATAGGTAGCTCGGCCCTTGAGAAAGTCTATAATGATAAAATTAGGTAACCTAGCTCTTGAGCTACTTTATATATAATAAAATAATAATTTATCAAAAAGTAAATCATATCATGAGTCTAAAAAATATTGTCAGATGTCATTTATTTATCACATTTTTTTAAATTTAATTAGTTAAATTCCTTGAATATTAAGAGTTTATATATATTAGTAGTAAAATTTTAAGTACTTTTTTAAATATTATTCTTATTTTATTATTGTTCAAGTAATGATAATTAGAGTCTGATAATAGTATAATAAAGTAATAAGATAAATTAAAAAATACGGAAGTCTTAATAGATAATACTATCTGAAATTTTTTTAAAAAAATTATATGTTAGACTCAGACTAGCAACTAGGCTTGTCCATAGGTCGAGCAACCCACCTAGCTCGACAGGCCTGGCATGATCAGGCTGGCTCTCAGATTTTAAGTTTCAAGTAGACTCAGCCCGAAACAATATTTTTTAAATAAAAAATATATTTTTATTTAAATTTTATTATAAAATATATAAATATTAATATAAAAATAACTTTCTAATACTATGAATAGTGATTTGTGCCTAAATGGGTGAGCCGGGCCAAATTTGGCCCTGAGCTTAGAATTCAAAATTTTTTTGAGTCACGATTAGGCCCATGAAACTGAGCTAAGATTTTTTTCGAGTCAAACCGGGCCAAATTTGGGCCTGAGCATAGAATTCAAAATTATATAAAAATGATTATATTGAACATAAAATAAAAAATGATGTAAAATATATTCGAACTTGAACTTGAATCGAACTCAAACTCTAAAAGGCTCGAACTCGAATTGACCCGAAATTGAACAAGCTCGAACCTCGAAGAACTCTAACCTAAACGAACCCCAACACAAATAAGCCCGAACCCGAATCAACTTGAAACCGAACCCAAAATAATCCAATGTGAACTTGCCCAATTGCCACCTCTAGATGAAATGATTACTCGATACAAATATAATATGATTATCTTAAAATCTATATAATATAAATTATTAAATATCAAAATTTATATAAATATAAAATATTTAAAATATAATTATAAAATAATAAAATTTGTAAATAAAATATAAATAGATGAATTTACTTAATTAGTTTTTAACCTCTTTACTTTCCACTTTCACGTCAATACAAAACAATCAATTAAACTTGTTATGGACCATTTTTTTATTAGTAGTTTATTTGTTGAGGTGTTTAATTAATTGTCTGATCAAACTCGTGTGATAGTCGGTGGCCAGAGCGGCCAAGTTTTCGGCTTTTTTTTGACTCGAGCAGGATAATGCAGATTTACAATATCGATATCTGTTGTGGTCGTAAGCGAGTCAATGTACTTGAGGATGGGTCCATGTTGCCAGCGAAAATTCATATCAAGATAGATGACAACTTTGTGTAGATAAATTTATCCGTCAGCTGGATTTGACATGATTTCAAATCCCCACTCTTGACTCCGATGCGAACTTCGCGGATGGTGAACACTCCAACAAAGATGCGGTCATGGCTAAAGATTAGGTTTTAAACCTGGACTAGAATCTTACCACGCTTCGCTGAAGTTTGCAAATTTTTTATAATTTTAATGTATAAATAAACATATATTAAAATATTTTTTTATATTTTTAATATAAATATTTTGAATTAAAATTTTTTAAAATATAAAATTTATTATTAAATTAGTTTTATAAAAAAATTATAAAATTTAACTTTTTAAAATCAAGTGATAAAAATCATTAAAATAAAATTTAAGTCAATTTTTTTATTAATCATTTTTCATTTTTTTAGTTGTGTGAGTTAAAATTGATCAATAATTACAAAATTATTTTTCATATAATTTTATTTTTTATTAATAATTTTTTATTTGAATAATAGTAAATAATAAATGTTTTTAATTAATAGGTTTATTTTGTAATTCTTTCAAAAAAACTTTTCAATATTTATCACACATTTTTCAAGAAAAATATTTATTGTAATAATAAATAGTATCTATTTATTAATTTTGGAATTCTTGAAAACTTTTTCTCAGCAAGTGGGATATATATAATTTTTTAAATATTTAAATCTAAATCATTTATCTAAAAATTTAAATAAATTTATTATTCAATTATTATTCAACTCTGCATCCAATTCAAAAAGTAATATTTATTAAATATATGAATTTCTTAAATATATAAATAGATATCAAATTTAGATACTCGAATCTAATTTAATACAATTCAAAGTACAATTAAAGTGGATTCTAGGAATAAATAGTCAAATGTTTATATCCAAACCCATTTAAAATTTGCTTCATAATAAATCTAATATTAAAATCTACAAATTATTTGAATTTATAATATTTAAATTTATAAAAATAAATTAAATAATATTAAATATCTAATTTTATACTGTGAATTGCTACCCTTATAAAAA
>JBBYHM010235271.1:0-30440 GCA_038381775.1 Adansonia rubrostipa | reverse complement strand
CTAGGCTAAGGATTCATACATGGATTAATCATAACAAGATGCATGGATATGGCATAAAATGCATGAACAAGAGCTATTAAAATAATGAGGATGAAATGAGGCATTTTGCACATCAAAGGGACATTAAGGCATCCAAATCCTAAACTACCATAACCAAAGGCCATAATAATGCATGATAATCTTAAGAGGGTGATGGAGACATGAAGAGCTCACTAAAATGATGAAGTTGCTGGAAAATAGAAAATGAAAGTGATAAAGTATGAAGTTATACCAATAGGACTTTAATTTTTGGCCAAACAATTGGAGCAACAGAGATGGCTTGAATTTCCCTCTCTTCCTTGTTGTTAATAAGCAAGAAAAAGAGAGAAACAATGAGGTTTTGGTTCTGGTATGGATGAGGGTAATTTTTAGAATATGTAGTTGTTGATAGTGAGTGTTTTGGGGCTATTTTTGGGTACTGAGTGAATAGCTATAGGATTTGGTTTTCTTGATGTGTGAATATGTTTTAGAAGCTAAAAATGAGCTAGAATTTAAGGATCCCCAACTGAGATATAAGTAGCCTATTTATATTAGCATTTTGGAGCCAAATTAGAGGTGTTTTTGGTCATTTCTCAAAAGAGACAAAGTGATCTCAGCTTGGCAGCTATAGAGTGGTGTAGGGAGCAACTTGCTACCAATGTGATGGACATAGGGTGACTGGTTTAAATGCTGAAATGATTTTCCAACAAATAGGGTTGCTGATGGTGATCTTAGTCAACAAACTAGGGAGAAGTAGGGTGATCATGTGACATTAACCTTTTTTTATCTAATTTAGACTTCAAAAAATGTTTTGATTAATTTAAAAGTCTAAATTCATAATCTGATATGGGTTTTGATCTTTTTTAATGCAAAGAAACGAGTTAAGATTGAGTTTTTGATCCATGATGGATGAGTCAAAAATGCCCAGATCATGGAAAATGGCTTGTATTTATTGATACATTGCAGAATGAATCAATACATTTGGTCCAAAAACCTTGAGTGTATTGATACAATGAACATTATATCGATACTATAAACCATTGTATCGATACTATGAACCATTGTAGCAATAAATGTTGATATGTATTGATACATTTCTTTATAGAATGCATGTTTTGGTCTTGGCATGGCCTAGTATCAATACATGAGCTCCTGTATCAATACATAAGTTCATGTATCGATACATTTACATGTTGTATCAATACAAATAGGGACATTTCAAATTTTTGGATCATTGGAGCATTGTATCGATACATGAGAACCATGTATCTATACATTCAAGCAAATTTATGAATTTTCTCATATCTTTTGTCCCCAGACACCTTGAACTATGTCCTTTGATGCCATATCTTTCCATTTACCTTTGATATGATCTATAGGCCTTTTTGACCTCCCCAAAATAGTTGTCACCCGGCGATCATCACCCTTTCTCACGTTCGTGCAGTAGATTGCTAAAAATTAGCCTAGACAAAATAAGGTGTCTACATATCTCTGTTTCTTTATGGATCATATCATGGAATAAACTAACCATTGCCCTCTGATAAGTTGTCCTAGCATTTTTCAGTCCAAATGGCATCACTTTATAACAAAAAGTTTCCCATATTATGACAGATAAGGTCTTTTTTGTGTCTTCTGGTGCCATTTGTATCTGGTTATATGTTGAAAATCAATCCATGAAAGAAAATGTTAATTCTTCATGGTATATCAACCAGAGTATCTATGCAAGGAAGAGGAAAATTATCCTTTGGACTAACTCGATTTAGGTCTTGGTAGTCTACATATATTTTGAGTTTACCATCCTTCTTGGGAACCGGTACAATATTTGCACCCATTTCAATTATTTTACCACCTTGAGAAATCTAACCTTGAATTGTTTCTTTACTTTTTCTTTTATTTTTAGAAATATTTTTTGTTTCATTCTTTTTAAGAGGTAACTTGTGGATCATGATTTTGGTATCCAATCTTGGCATGTCTTGGTAGGACCATGCGAAAACATCTCAAAACTCTTAGAGTAAACTTATTAATTCTTTCATGGTGGCTGGCATAAGAGCAGTCCCCATTCTAACATCTTTTCTATCATCTTTATCATCCTCCAAATTTATCACCTTTATGGATTCTTCATGAGGTATTATTCATTCATCCTCTTGCCTAAATTATTTTTAGTAGATTGGGTTGCAAAGTATGATCATCAACACCTTCTTCAAAATCGACCTTGCCCAAGGAAATAGCTTATTCAAAATCAACCTCTAAATTATGATTGGGATCATCCACTTCTCTTTAATGGGAAATCTATAAAGGTAAAAAGAAGGAAAGAAATAGGCAAACAAATTAATGACATAATTTGTGTGTATGTGTATGTAAAAAGGAAAATAAATATTGGCATAAAAGAATTTGGATATAGACAAAAAGGTCATATGCATTTCATTTCTGTAAATGATAGTTTTGACATTTTAAGTTTTAATAGAAAGATTCTTAGATGACAAAATGAGTTTCTAGAATTATTTTGAAATTGGCCTAAACACTATTATTCTCTCAATATAAGTCCAATTCCTTAAGACATATCTAGAAGGATAAGGATGGATCCCATCATCATTATATAGTTTTTCACTATTTTCTCTGATGGTGGCCACTTGACACTTATTGAAAGCTTCATTAATCACCATAATGACTTTTTTGGTTTCTCTTTCTTTAGCTCCTAGATTAATGACCCCTCTATGAGAGAAAATTTCATCCAAAAAGGGGTAAAAAATCAACTTCTGGCTTAATTGTTGACTGATGCCTTGGGTTAGCTTTTTCCACCAAGATTTGTTCTTAGTTTTTTTTTCTTTTGACTCTACTCTGGCTTGAAACCCAATATATGCTTGTCTTTTTTATTAATAACATTAATGGACTGACTGATTCCTTGCAAATATTTCCCAAGTCCCCTTTCAGCTTGGGCTTCTTTCTTGAATATAAGCTTGATACCTATCTTACTGCTTTTTGAAAGTTTAAGTTGTGGATATAGACCTTTCTGCAATGAAGGTGGCATTAACAAGTTCAAAGGATCTGAAGGAGCATTCTTCAACTTCGGCATTTGCTTTAACACAAGGGGTTGCGTTAGAAGTCATGGCCACGATATCTTCTTCCCCAAATAGGCTGACTAATTTCTTATTAACTATGAATTTCACCTTTTGATGCAAAGATAATGGAATAGCCTCCACAAAATGAATCCATGGTCAGCCTAGCAAGCAGTTGCATGCTAGGATGATGTCCATTACATGAAACAATCTTAAATGGACATGAGCCATTATTTATAATGATCAAAATAGTCCCTTTGATTTCATTTTTTATCCCATCAAATGTCTTGATAACTGTATAGCTATGCTTGATCTAGCCAGCATTAATTGGCAAGTGAGACAACATGAGTAGATGCATTACATGCAAAGTCGATCCATTGTCAATGAGGATTTTATGCAACATGGTCCCTTAATGTGAGTTTTGATACTTTTAACAAAGCATTCTAATGTGCTTCTAAGCTAAGCAACAAGGTTAACAAAAAAATCTTTGTTGGTTGCTGTTTCAACAGTTTCACTATGCTATACTACTGTGTTTAATGAACTTGAGAAATTTGACTGTCTCTTTTTCCTTTACTAATTCTTAGACTTTTTCTAGGACATTTTCAATAACTATGGCTTTTCCACACTTTTATCCTTTTGATTTTGTCTTGCCACCAGTTTTGCTAGTTTTTGGACCATAAATGTGACCACTCCATGTTACATGGCTTAAGCTAATAATTTTAACAATAGCCAATTGACTTGCAACAACCTCTGGAGTTGTCACCCCACCATCATATTTCCATGATATTTATTTGTTATTTTGATATGGAATGCTATTGGTGCTCAAAAACAAGACTGGGAGTAATTTTAGTCTTCAAAGGTGTAGCCTTTAACTAGTTGCAATGAATGATAAGAAGGCAACCGACACAATAGGGTGGCTAAGATTATCCTTTACCAGCCATGTTAATTGATTTTTCTTCCTCTAGTCTGACTTTTACATAGAACCCAATTACACCATTATCTATCATTCCTTGAATCATGGCTAAAAAGTCAAGATAGCTTTGTAGAGTATGTTTTGAAGTTGTGTGGAATTTTTAGAAGTTAGCTCTAGGATCAAATCGACTTTTAATGCCTCCATGATTCTAACCAAAAATCCTGCCTTCAATCTAGATTGCCAGTATTTTTTCCATTAGAGCTCAAACTTCTTGGACCTTTGATTTCTCTCATCATTTTTTCTAGCAATCAAAGCATTAATTTTGGGTTCGAGATGATAAGGTAAGGGATTTCCTACCATATTAGGTCATAGGGCATTATCGAATCGAAATGTGCCCTTTTTAAAAAGACTTTGGATATTTTGCTTAAAGGCTATACAATTTTCAATTGAGTGCCTTACTATTGCATGGTACTTATAATGTAGATTTGGGTCATACTAGCTACGGTAATTACGATCATATGGTTTGCAAAAAATAAAGGCCACTAACCATGCCTCAAAGAGCTTATCAAACATTTCCTTATAAGATAAAGGAAGAGGATCATAGCGGGGTCTATGTTGGTTGGCTCTTTAGGCTGGTAGATTAACATTGGTCTTGATTGGTTTTGTGGATAAGGGTTTAGGATATAAATCAATCACTTTTGTTAGTGATTCAAGGTTTTCCTTTATGTTAGTGGAATGATTGACACTCATGCAAACTCTAATCGGGTGAAGCCTATGAAACACAATGGCCTTGCAAAGTTAGTAATAAGTTACAGTCAGCACATGACCCTTTTTTTTCTCTATGGATAATCTGAAGTGAGCACACTCAACTTAAAAGATATATGGTGTTTGATTGGAGCCTTTGAGTTATCCCTTGGTTGGGATTTGGATTAGGCATGATAAGATGAAGGGGAGAGAGACTATCGAGCAAATCACTTATCCAACTAGTCCTAGAAAGTTCTTAGGAAATAACCACAAATTTGGAGTCACCACTGACCATTTCAAGCTAGGCATGATAGAAAGCCTATTAAAAATAATATCTCAAGTTACAAAGCTCGAGACATTGATTTCAAGGTCTACAAGGTCCAAAGACTCATTGGTTGGGTTAGGAGCTGGTTACAGGTGAAGAAGGATTAGCACCCCCATGATGCATGAAATTGGTACTTGTTAACTATATCTCACTTTGGTTTCAGTTTAATTAGTTTTATTTGGTCATTATTTAGATATAACCCCTTTTAATGCATGAACTTTTATGGAAATTGTAAATCTGGGCTTTGATAGAAAACTTTATATCACCTATGTGCCATGGAGGTAGGGGAAGCACAAGGATTTTTTTATGAAACTAACCTTCATATTAAATTTTGCAAATTCACATATTTCATTTTAGGCATTGGAGAGATAATGACATTGAACATTGGTTTATAAAATTTTTGAAAACAAACTTTAAATGTGAATGCACGAAGTCACTACAAATAGGAAATGTGTTAGTAAGATTAAAAAGAATATAATGATTTCACAAACAAACAATCACAAACGAAAGAGTGTAAAATGGAGGGATGATGGAGATGTATCTCATAATTGTCTTTGATTATTAAAGAATAACCAGAATAAGAATTTAGAGATGAGTTTGGATTCTATGGTAATTTGAGGGATGAAAAAAGGTTTTAATTGAAACAATCTGGGATATCCAAAAGAGAGAAAATTTTTGGATTTTTAATGTAAAAAGGAGGTTAGAATACCCCTTTAAAAAGGTAGGGTTGAAGCATTGCCAGAGATAATGATCTTGATATTTTAAGAAAATAATTAGGAAATATCAATTGATAGAAAAAATTTAAGTTTTTTAATGGAAAACAGGGTTACAGTATCCTTTCAAAAAGATGGGGTTAGAATATCCCCAAATATAAAAATTTGTAATGTTTTAAAAGGAAAGGATATTTTGAAAAAAAATATTTTGAACATAAAGAACTGAAGATCCAAGCCTAAAGGGTTTGTGTTGTAAGAGAGCCAATCAGATACATTTTGAGAAGTTCGAACGTCCCGATTATGGCGATTAGGAGACTAGGTTAATTTTAATTTTAGAGAAAATAAGGGGTAGCATCGCATTGTAACCTTTCCCGAATTTATTTTGGGTTCATCCAAAGGCTTCAAGGGGTAAGCACGGTACCGTTGGAAAGTTAACTTAATGAAGATTGATATAAAAACATTTTAAAAATCCTAGAAAATCACCTTTTAGGCAAAATTAATTTTTAGAATTAGGCTTATTTTGACACTAGCAGCATGTACCAGGGAAAGGGCATGATGGACTTTGAAACATCATTTTGGTCTTATCCAAAATTGTTAAATCATAATCAATAGCTTTGCAGAGAGAGAATTTTGTAAATTTTCTAGGAAAAATATTTAAATAATATAGAAAAATTAATTTAATGGGCCCAAATAGCCTAAATAGAGTGTTATGCATTGGTCCTAGGGGTTCCATATAGCAAAGGTTTGAAAAACCATAACTTTCTCAGCCGAGATGATCCAAGGTCAAACGAGACATCTTTGGGAAGATAATTCAATGCCCTTTAAGGGAAAAATATCAAAAAGATTATAGAAGAAAACATTTATAGTTTGAAAATAATTTTTCAAATTCATACTATGGTGCTGTTAGTGTAAAAAAAAATAGGGGTTATTCAATTTTTTTGGGTTTCTTGGCAGTCAAATTCAAGTTATGGACATCTAAATGTCCATAAGATAGGGAAAAGAATGACATTGGCATCATGAGTTCATTCCATAATCTTGGAGTACTTTAGGACAATGAGTCAACCCATTGACCATGCCACCATAAATGTGTTAAACTCAAGATCAAGGCTTAGTATATATTTTTCATCAACCAAAAGGTTTTTTTTTTTGTTTGAAAAACAACATCTTTAAACTTATTTTACCATGTCCAGGTTTGAAACGTTTAATTTGCCACCAAGATTGGAAGATCAATTTTATGAGAACATTAAATCCATGTTGTTCTTCATCTATTGGAGGTAGCATGAACTTAACTTGGGGATTTTTTTTTTTGAAAATCAGATTTTTAGCAAACAAGCAAGTATCTTGAAAGGGATGTCATGAATAAAATACAATATACACAAAGATGAATAGGGATTACACATGTAAACATGCCATTTTAACATGGAAAATATGACAAAAGAATGCAAAGAGGCGACAAATAAGATGCATGAAAATGATAACTCCACGAATGGCATAAAAAATCATGCTATGGAAAATGACAGGAACATATTTAATCAAAGAACAAACACGTTGGAATTTTCAAGATAGCATTTTTGTGCCATAAGACTCCTTAAAATGCAAGAAAATGTATGAACATACTCAATGCCTATTAGGAAGAACACTCAAGCATGTGTTAAGCATGCAAAAATAGGTCAAACATGATAAAAATGCATTAATAGGAACTGCTTTGATGACAGCATGAAAGAGAAAATGTTTGGCCTATCAAGCAACATCAAGGCATCGAAAGAACATCAAAATCCTAAGACTACCACAACCAAGGCAACAATAATGCATGGAGGTCCTAGGATGGTCATGGCAGCATAAATGATACACTAAAATGATGCAAGTACTGGAAATAAGAAAAGAAATAAAGGTAGGTTAGAAAATTTACCAAAAGCCTCAAGCTTTAGCCTTTTCTTTGAGTAGCAACTTGGGACTCACCTTTCTTTCTTTTTTTTTTTTTTGATGTTGATGTGCAAGGAAACGATGCAAAAAAAAAAGAGATTTATGGTAGGGTGTTGAAGGAAGGAAGCTTTAAGAGGAAGGATGAATGAAATAGAAGGTGTCAAGACTTAGCAGCTTGTATTTATACTCCATGGATTTATATCAATATTCCAGCTTGTGTATTGATACATTTTGCAAAAAATCACAACGACATCTATGGCCAAGGTCTGTATAGATACAAGCATGCCAAATATTGATACCATACCTTAAGACTCAATACCAAACCTTCTTGTATCGATGCTAAATGTGAAATTTGAATTTTTGGTGACATGAAAGCTTCGTATTAATACTTACGCACCAATATGACTTGCACATACCTTAGGCTCTTTGAATACTTCACCATGGTCACAAATAGTGGAAAATAGACCTATGCTCATCTGAAAAACCTTGTGATGCCCCAAATAATGACTTTTGATGCCTCATTTTTACATTTTTCCTTAATATGACCCATAGTAATTTCAGACCTTTCCAAAAAAATTTTTTACCTAGCGACATAGCACCCGGCAGTCATCCCTATTTTATTTTTTATTACTTTTTGGATTCTATAATCTTTCAATTATGACTCGAGATGGTAGAAATGGGCCTAGATAAAATGATGTGTCTACAGTTACAATGATGAGATGATGATGCATCAAAGCCATGCTTCTAAAAAGGCTCTTAATCATCATACTGTCAAGACAAGGCATTGAAAATGCATAAAGACTAGCATGTTTTGAGCTTTCATGCATTTCATGCGTGCAACTCTTTAATATCATAGAAGTTGAAGTATAGAGATACTTGGGGATAGCATATGGGAGCTTGTTTTGTAGAAACAAGTTCATATAAATGGCTTGTATGAGAACTCCATTTGGTATATGTCACTTTAGTGTCATGGAATATGTTCTCATGTGCCAGTCATGTATATTAGGCCTCATACTTGTGATACTAGGTCATCTTGTATGGGAGTATCATGCTTTGATTCCATCACGAGCAAGTCCATAATAGATTGATGCTTATGGTAGAGTGGTTTTGGGTTGAAGAGAACTTTTTCCTAGTGATGTCCAGACTCATGCCTGTATTGGATTCCAAAAATTCTTCAAACCATAATATAAATGCAATGGAAATAATAAACATAGAAAAAGCCATATCCCTACAAATCTTTAGGGAGGGACTCACATACAGTAAATATTAAAAATTAAATTCAGGAATTAAACATTCATATGATTAGGAGTTACCTCGATTTTAGATGTCAAAAGCTAAAATACAACCAATCAAAAAGATTCCAAGAAGATGATTTCTTGAAAGACGCTTGACGATCACAAGCAGTACATGTGTCCTGTCTCTAAGGGTTATCCACATAGGTGACTATTGAAACCTTTTTAAGGTCAAGTGATTATCTAGTGCTAGCTAGAAGGGTTATCAACCTTCAACCGAAAGTTAATCTTTCTTATTTTTTACTAATCAAGAACTAAGAACAATTCTCAAAAGAGGTTGGTGCAAAAACGAAAATAAGAATTCTATGAGGTGTTGGCAATAATGGAATAGTCATGGAAAATACTTTGTAAACCTTAAAAATATTTTCTTGTAAATTAGTTAAAAAACCCCTAATTATTCTATCCCAAATCTTTATATAATAGCTTAATTCTAGCCCTACTTTGACTTAGGATGGAAAAGTTTTAACCTAATCAAAACTCCTAAATCAAGTGAAATTATTTTCCATTGTTTTAGTTGTTTTAATTGAACCAATCCTATTGTCAAATAAACTTTATTGGTAAGAAAATATCCACCAAAATTAGGCCAAAGAAATTGGCCCAGTAATCTTGGGCTACAAGAATAAATAATGGTGCAATATTTAGGGTTTTTGGGCTAAACTTATGTTTCCATCAATTTAATCTAACTAATTCAATTTTATATATTCTAAATAAATAAATAATATTTATTTCATAAATATAATTATCAAATAATTATAGAAATTAAATAAGTAAATTAGAAACACAATTTAACTAATATACACAGATCCCTATAGATTTTTATCACTATAAAATCCTTAATTTAGTTAAAACCATTTTAAATTGATTTTAATATTATTTAATATTAATTATCAAACAATTAATGTTATGATGTTTAAAGGGATAACAAATAAATTGTCGAGATAGGAAATTTGATTCTCAATCAAATCATGAGTCTAGATGAAATTCTACTTCGACCAGAACCAACATTTGTCCATGTATACACTTTATGTCTTAATTTAGACATTATTTTAATAAGACAATCTTACTATTAATGTCTTAATTAGCCAACAAAATCTAAATTTCATAAATCTAATTTTTGTCTCAAATAATTAAACTTATTTAATTAAGTCCATTCAAATTACATTTTATTTAATAAAGTCATACTTAATTAAATCTCTGATTTAATCCAATAAATATACTGTATGTTGGCAATGAACATAAATAAACTCATTTATTATTTTCATAGATCAAGTGTGAGATCTAGCAACCTATCAAGATGACCTAAATGTTGAAAACTCAATGTAACCTTATAGAAACCTTTTAGTAGCTAGCCTATAGTGTAGTACGATCCTTTCACCATATATCCTGGATTAAGGATGAGCATGGTGTACAGTCAGCCATGGTTGATGTTTACGAGTCTATAAGGAACGGTTCCTTATAATTCATTTATGCTTTGGCCAGAGCCTTTATTATAATTAGCCATAGCTAAGAACACTTGAGATATGTCTCCAATGTCACTCAAAGTGGTGACTCAAAGTGGTGAATCCTCTCAGATATTCATTTACCACTATATGATTCATTCTACACCCAAAACCACCCTACCATAAGCATCCATCTATCATGAAACCATTCATGATAGAATCAAAGCATAACACTCCTCGTACAAGATGACCTGGTATCATAAGTCTAAGGACTATTATGCATGACTAGCATATGAGAACATATTCCATAACCACTTAAGTAACTTATACCAAATGGAGTTCTCATATAGGCTATGTTTAGTGAACGTTTTCCATAAAATAGGCAGCTATAGGTTTTTTAAGTATAATATATACTTCAACCTCTATGAAATGAAAGGGTTAAATGCATCTAGGATATACTTATCTTTGTGCATTATCATTGCCCCATCTTAACAATACGATGACTAGGAATAATTTTAGAAACACGGCTTTAATGTATAAAGATCTCATTATCGTAACTGGTTTATTAACTTTGCAACACCACTATTTTTCAAGGGCTTTATCCAATTAATGTGTGCATCAGTATCAATCACACCATTATCATGAAGGAAAACCTATGTTACTTTAACTTATTAACTTGTATGTGGTTATTGGATCATATATTCCATGTCCTATGCTAATTGGTTTAAGGGCATACACCAATATCTCTCACTTGTACTTGAAACAATAGTATTATTCTTAGTGTCTCTTTGTTAGAGAATAAGTCAATTCATCTTTGATAATCTCCATTATTGAGTCATAAAACTACTCGGATCACAATGAAACCTTGATTCAAATTATATGGCTCAGTTGTCTTACAACTATTGGAATCAAATTTAGTTAGCCTCATAGCTATAATCCAAAATATATCATTTTTATAAGCCTATGATGAAATGGTTTGTTTTATGTCTGTTGGATGTAAATATGTAATCTCTCCAGTTTGGAACTCATTCTAAAATTACATCCAAGCATGTATAACATTAGTTTTTCACTTGTTCATGTATATTAACTTCTAATATCCCATGAATTCCTCACTAAGTCTTACATTTTTATGAATATTAACTTTTAATAGTTCATGAATACGCCCACTAAACATAGCATTTGCAAGACCTTTACATGGAATTCAATTTTAATAAGATTCAAAATTTTAAATTAATTAGGCTTAATTTAATCAATTAGTATAATTTGATAGACTATGATGTAGAACAATTCTACTAAGATGTTTTTAAATAAAGGAAATTAAAAGTATGACATGTGTATGCCAACAAAAAACATAAGTTCAAAACATTTATTCAAAATGAAACTTCCTAAAATTTAATCCATAAAACCAAAAACATAAACATCCAATGTTTAAAATAAAATGGAAGTTATCAATAAGTACCATGCATAGAGGCATAAGCCAGATCCACATCATCTGAGTTACCCTCTTCTTCAATGATTCATCTTCATTTATCCTTCTCATTATCTTTATCATTAGTCCCTACAATATGTCAAACATACTTAGAACCAATAATAAGGTATCATATACTGAAGGAAAGTAAATGAATTTTTTAAATTTATACCTGAGTTAAAAACTCTCCTTTGTTTTTTGTCCTTAATCGATTCAAGGTACTCTCTACAGTTTTTCTTCCAATGACTAGGTTTTTCACACTGATGACAAGTACCCTTACCAATTCCATCCTTAGCCTTTACACCAACAAATGGCTTTAAACTCTTTAATCAATATTTTTTTTAATTTTTTTCCTTGTTCTTGGTTTTCTTAGAAGTAGAAATAGAAGTAACCAAGTGGATAGACCTTTCATTGGTAAGAGACTTTTCTGCTATAGATAACATGTTCAAAAATCCTAGAAGGGATGTCTCTAGGTGATTAATGTTAAAGTTTAACACATCGTGAAAAACTTAGAGGCAGAGGAAAAAGAACTAGATTGATATCTAACTCATTATCTATCGACCAACCTAACTATTTTAGATAAGTGATCTAGAATCATCTTTAGCACATGAGTTCTCATAAGTGTACATTTAGACATCTTTGTTTGGAATAATTCCTTTAAGATGTCAAACCTCTTAGTGTGCCTTTCTCTATCAAACAATTCTCGAAGGTTTAATACAATGTTCGAAGCTTCCATGCCTTCATGTTGCTTCTGGAGATTAGGTGCCATGCTAGCCATCATTGCACATGTAGCCTATGTAAGATCATCTCTATGAACTCAATAGGCATCTTTCTCTTTTTGAGAAGCATCAAGTCTGAGCTCATTATCTATAAGGTCATCCATATAAGCCTGGTGCTCATATGTTAAAACAAATTTAACATTTTAGAGCCAATCAATGAAACTTGGCCTAGCCAACTTGTTAGCATCTAATATGCTAGCAGTGATAGATTAGAAGCCATACATCTTGTTTTATATCCCATAGAAATTTTAGAACATGTTTACTGTCAATAACGTACTTAAGATAACCATTTAGTTAGGTTTTAAAACTAAAATGATTATTCCTTATTATTTTTGCATAATTATAGCCTTTAACTATAATATGAGAAGTTTAACATTTGAATCTTCTTAATGAGCTAGGATCACTTTCATTCTTGCATAACCTTAAGGATAGCCCAACAAGCCATGTAAGAACCAATTGAGTAGGTAACTTAGCTTACCAATTACATCTCTATGCAACTCCTAGAATAGTTAGGTTGTAACCCTACCTACCCATCAGTTCCTAATGCCATAGGTCAAGTTTGTAAGCATCCGAACAACACGTCTTTAGTTAAGTAAGACCCATTAATTATAAATCAAGCAGCTAGGGTGAAAGGGACCTTAGGGATAGCCTAATAAATCCCAGCGGTCGAAACTTAGGTATCTTGTTATAATCTAATGGAATGCATGCTATCATGCTTAAGCACTCAATATTTTACAAGGGATTTCTTTTATCAAATATTATTTGTCTCATTGATTTTCTTTTGATTGCATTGGCATTTATTTCAGGTGCATAAATATCACATATGTTTATCAACATAAAATAAATCTATTACATGTAATCTACAAGGATGATTATGGACTTTCATCTAAACTAGTTTCCTTAAGCCATGAGGAAACTAGGTGGTCAATCTCCTAGGGATACCATTTGCATATCACATAAGTCTTCATGGTAATCTCCTTGGGCTTCATCTTGGTGCCATCTCTTTTGCATCTTGAAGTACATAACTTCTCTAATGCTAATGTAATCATGGATCTTTAATTATGTAACAATTACATAAGTTTGAAGAAAACTCGAATACATTTGAAGACAAAGGTGAGAAAAGAATTTTACAACCTTGGATAGTAAAGAGAAAAAGGAAGGTTAAAAAACTACCACGTAAAGAAAATTAACCATCTACAACCTAGTCAAACGAAGGTCTAAGTCCATCACCATCCTTCATGCTTTAACAATTATAGCATAATAATAATGTATAGCTAATATCACATGGTAATCACAAGTGTACAATGTATGTACAAACAAATTTATAATATTCAACAAAGCATTATAAGAATTGGCCATAGTGATTAAACACATTTAATCTTTATTCCTAACTTTTAAGAAACTAGTCTTAATCTGCTCATTTACCTAACCTTTAGGTGATTTGTTTCAAAAAAGACAAATATTTTTTATTTGCATGCTTATATTAGGTTTCAAAAATTAACAAATTTAATGAATTAAAATGGAGGTAATCTATTTAATTAAACAATTTAAGAAAACAAGTTTCTAAATCTTGATTCTTTCAAAACATGTTTACTTAAAGAATCCTAGTTAAATTAACACTCTATCAATATACCTAACTTTTGGGACCAATTTTATTAGATAAATATTTATCTAATCCATCTTAAAGTCCTTCCATAATTTAAGGAATCTAATTCCTAGGTTAAGGAATTTCACTCCCAATAGAAAACTAGTTCCAATGGAAATAGGACTCGACAATTAGAGCCTTTGGTCTTGGCAATCTTTTTTACCATACCAATAGCCTTTAACTACCACCCTTAGATAATGTTTTGGGGCTATTTCAAATGCAACAAAATCAGATTAGTTGCTGCCAAGAACTAAGTCAAGCTTGCACCCAAGAAGGCAACAAATTTGTCCTTTAATCATAAGTCACAAGAAAACCTAGGAAATGGCATTACCTTGCCATAGTCCCCAGTCTTAATGCCTAATTTTCCACACCAGTGGAGGATATTTATATATTGATTTTAGATGCTGAAAACTAATTCAAGATGTTGCCAAAGTTTGAACGAAAGCAACAAACTCAATAGCAATAAATTGCCACACAAATCACAAATCACATGGATACACCTTTCATGGATGTGGCATCAACATCCTTGACTTTTAGCAACCAAGATCCATTAAAGAATCACATATTCTTTGATTAACTTTCTGTACTGAATTGCAGCAAACCTAAGAAATTTTCCATAAAGATTTTAGGTGCATTAGGTGCAGGATCACATCCAAAATTAGCCAATAAACACTATATCATGCTACACCACCAAGAAAATTCAAAATTCTATTTCTTTGTTTTTAATCATATTTAAATAAATCAAAATCGAATTTATAAGTTAAATATGATAAAATCAAATAAAAATCAATTTTTAGAACAAATAAACCATTAGAAAAAAATTTGTAGAGAAATTGCAAGTCATAAGGTACATGACTCCAGCTTTTATCAATTTAACATGTATTTAATTTACATAAATAAAAACTAATTTTCATTAAGTATTAAACCTTTTAACAATGATCAATGCACTTTTATGCATGCTTTCTAGAAATAAAAAAATTATAAAAATTATTTTACAAAGCTTTATGACCCATAACTTCATATATCTATACATGTGACATCCGAATGTCAGTTACCATGAATTAGACTATACACACTACATGTAATCCATAACCTATAGGCTCTGATACCACTTGAAGGCAACTCTTTCCTGGTGATGTCTGGCTTCATGCATGTATTGGATTTTTAAAAAATCATCAAAACATAATATAAACATAGTGGAAATAATAAACATAGAAATAGTTAAACTTCCTTATGAATCTTTAGGGAAGCACTTGCATGTAGTAAACATTAAAAATTTAATTCAAGAATTGAACATCTATATGATTAGAAGTTACCTTGATTTAGATGTCAAAATTTAAAATACAACAAATCAAAAAAATTCCAAGAAGCTTATTTCTTGAAAGATTTTTAAAGATCATAAACAACATACATGTCCTTCCTTTAACGATTATCGACACTAGTGACTATTTAAACCTTCTTAAAGCTCAGTTATTCTCTCATGCTAGCTAGAAGGGTTATCGACCTTTAACCAAAAGGTAATCTTTTTTTTTTATTTTTTACCAATTAAGAACCAAGAACAATTTTAAAAGAGGTTGGTGAAAAAATAAGAATAGGAATGCTAGGAGGTGGCAGCAACAATGGAATAGCTGAGGAAAATATTTGATAAAACTTAAAAATATTTTCTCCTAAATTAGGTTAGACACCACTAATTTTTCTATCCTAATGAGTCTTTAGATAATAGCTTAATCCTCACCCTACCTTGACTTAGGATGGAAGAGTTTTAACTTAATCAAAACTCTTAAATCAAGTGAAGCTCTTTTCCCTTATATTAGTTGTTTTAATTTAACCAACTCTAAGTTCAAATAAACTTTATTGGTCAGCTTTTCTGACCACCCTTGGCTAAAATATGCACCAAAATTGGGTCAAAGAAATCTACCCAACAAGATGGGCTGCAAGGATAGATAATGATACATTATTTAGGGTTTTTTGGGTAAGACTTGTGTTTCCATAAATTTAATCCAATTAATTCAATTTTATTTACTCTAAATAAGTAAATAATATTTCTTTAATAAATATAATTATCAAATAATTATAAAATTTAAATAAATAATTAGAAACATAATTTAGCTAGTATACACATATCCCTATAGATTTTATCACTATAAAATCCGTAATTTAGTTAAAACTATTTTAACTTAATTTTAATATTATTTAATATTATTATCAAATAATTAATATTAAAATAATATTTGAAGGGATAATAAATAAATTGTTGAGATAGGAAATTTGATTCTCAATCAAGTCTCGAGTCTAGGTGAAATCTAATTTCAACTAGAACCAGTGTTTGTCCAAATATACATTTTATGTCTTTATTTAGACATTATTTTAGTAAGATAATCTTGTTAATTATGTCTTAATTTGACAACAAAATCTAGATTTCACAAATCTAATTTTTGTCTCAAATACTTAAGCTTGTTCAATCAAGTCCTTTATTCAAATTACCTTCTATTTAATTAAGTCATACTTAATTAAATCTTGAATTTAATGCAACAATTCTGTTAGACCTTTTAGCTTGGAATAAAATCAAGAAGGGGTGAATTGATTGCTCAAACTTTGATAAATAAAATTGAGAAATCTAAACAATAAACTTTGTAGTTTAAGTTAGTGAATAAAAATATACAATTATAGAAAAGGGAAAGAAGAAGCAAAGTCCATGATTTAGAGAGGTTCGGATTCAATTACGAGCGTCCTCTACCTCGGTCTCACTTACTTTGGATTTCTATAATTCACTAACTTCAATTGTCTACCTTTCAAGGATAAGGTATAACCTTTACACTCCCTATCAAGGCTAAGATAGAAACATCTACCCTTTATCTTTTATAGTTAAGATAGAACCCTCTCTTACTACTTTTGGAGGTTAAGTAGAATCCTTCTCTACTTTTCAATGGCTAAATAATAACCTCCCATTTTTACAAGGATTTGAGTGTAAACAAATAAAACCTCTAAAGGTTAGGTGTTTACAGGAATTTTGACTCAAGGAAAATATTTATCTGAAGATACAAAATAAAGAATACAAAGATGGGAAGATTTAATCCTATACATGGATGAACTACTTAGCAAAAATGATGGAAAAGATGAAAAATATGATTCTAAGCACAATATCTTGGTTCTTGCTCTTGTTAAAGGAGTTGCGGAGGCTTATTTATAGCCCTGATCATGATTATAGCTATTAGGGATATTTGGTGAAGGAATATAGCCAATGGAGCCTTTAAAATGTCATTTCTTGTTGCTCCCCATGACTTTGTATTGATATAATTGAGTAGATGTTGATATACTACATTTAACGGTCCAAAATATGACTGTTAAATAGTGTTTTACCAATACAGAATAATCTATGTTGATACATTAACAGTGATTTCTGCATTTCAAGGTTATTTAGTTACTGTCAAGTATTATATTGATACATACACATAATGTATCGATACATTCATATGAAAATCAATTTTAAGAAGTTTTTCATGACTTTAAAACTAATAAAACTTATCTCAAAAATGTTTTATATAAAAGTATGTATTACGAACACATTTTTGATTGCTTGAAGGAGTTAAAACACATTCTATTAATTTTCAAAGTATTTAAAAAATATTTACTAATCTTAAAAATATCTAAGCACAAGCTAATTAAGCTTAGGCTTTAGTTATATCAAAACTAAGACTAATTCAACACTAATATAGCTAAGAAGATCTATCTTATTGTCTGTGACCCATAGGTTCCCAACATTTTGGTAATGAACATAAATAAACTCATTTATCATGCTCATAGATTAAAAGGGAGATCTAGCAATCCATCATGACTACCCAAAAGTTGAAGAGTCAATGTGACCTAACGAAAACCTTTAGTAACCAACCTATTAGTGTAAGACAGTCCTTTCACCATATATCCTAGATTAAAGATGAGTATGGTGCAATGTCTACCCAAACCTGTATCCATATTTGTTCTTACAACTCATGGTTAACATTCATGAATCTATAAGGAACCATTCCTCGTAATTCATTTGTACTCTAGCCAGAGACTTTATTCCAATTAACCATAGTTAAGAACACTTAAGACATGTCTACAATGTCACTTAGAGTGGTGAATCCACTCTGGATCACTCCTTCATCCACCATATGATTCATGATATACCTAAAACTACCCTACGATAGACATTCATCTATTGTGGACTTCTTCATGATGGAATCAAAGCATAACACCCTTTGTACCCAAACCACCCTACCATAGGCATCCATCTATTATGGATTTCTTCATGATGGAATCAAAGCATAAAGCCCCTTACATAACTGGCACATGAAAACATATCCCATAGATACTTGAGTGACTTATACTAAATGGAGTTCTCATTCGGGCAATGTTCAATGAACTTGTTTCTACATAACAAGCACTTGTAGTCTATCCTTAAGTATCTCATACACTTCAACTTTTATGAGATTAAAAGGGTTGTTACATTCGATGCATGTAGGCTTAGTATATCCTAGTCTTTGTGCATTGTCAATACCTTATCTTAACAATACGATGACTAGGAACATTTTTAGAAACACGACTTTGATGCATAAGGATCCCATCAACATAACTAGTTTCATAACTTTGCAAGGCCATTGTGTTTCAAGGGTTTCATCTAATTAGTGTTTGCAAAAGTGTCAATGATTCCACAAACATGAAGGAAAACCTATGTTACTTTAACTTAGTAACTTGTATGTGGTTATTTAACCATGTAACGCATGTCCCAATCCAATTGGTTCAAAGGCATAAACCAACATGGGTATGGCATAAACCACACAAATATGGATGAATGATCTAGAGAGGATTCAGCACTTTAAGTGACATTAGAGACATATCTCTTTTGTTCTTGGCTTTGGTTAACATAATAAAGTCATTAGACAATGCATGAGGAATTTAGGAGAAAATCTTTCTCTAAATTCATGAGGTTAACTGAAAACTCAAAGAACTAATATGGATTGATACATAAGCAGATGCTACACATGCTCATGGTCTATCAGGTATATCTAGCGAAAGGACCATAGTACATTGAGAGGCTAGTTACTGAAAGGCTTCGTAAGAGGTCATATTAACTCTTCTTGCATATCGGGTGGCTAGTTACTAAAAGGTTTCTTAAGATCTCATATTAACTTTTCCTACACATGGGTGGCCATGATGCCTTACTTGAGGCTAATCTTGGTATATATTTATAAAGACAATTAATTGGGTAATTATGTTTATTTACATTATGATGGAAGCCTAATAGGCCACACACAATAAGATGATCTATTAGATCAAAACTGGGATTTAGTCGAGTATGACTTAATTCAATAAAAGTTAGAATGAGGAAGACTTAATTCAATAAGTTCAATTAAGAATAATTTAAGACATAAATTAGATTTATGAAATCTAATTAGAGATGTCTTTATATGTTACTAAAGATAAGAACATCTTATCAAGATAATGTCTATTTGTAGACATTGTTTTAAGGGATATTATTAAACAAGACCAAATAATTGTATTTGAAAATTAAATATTTCTTTGAAACTTATTTAATATTATTTATATGAAATAAAAATTTTTTACTTGGGTTAGAAAATTTAATTATGAATTAAATTATCTAACATGTTAATTAAGGGGTTGAGTTAAAAACCCTAATTATCAAGCCAAGAAAGTTTAGTTGTGAACTACTCCAAGTTGGGCTTGCTAATGGGTTAGGCACATGGAATAGCTATCTTTGGTGTGGTATTGGGCTAAAATATTAATAAGTTACTACAAAGGCCCAATCTTTAACAAGCTAATTAAAATAGTTTTAATCAAGCTCCAAGAAATACTTTAAAGTGACACCACCTATTATATGATTCATGCCATACCCAAAACCACCCTATCAGAAGCATCCATCTTTTATAGACCCATTGATGATGGCATTAAAATATGACACTCATCATATGAGATGATTTTAGTGTCAAAAGTCTGAAGATCACCTACACAATTGACACATGATATTATTTCTATAGACACTTGAGTGAAATACCAAATGAAACTCTCATGATGGTTGATCCCAAGTATCTCTATAGTTCAACTTATGAGATCATTTACATGCATCATATGTATGGAGGCTTAAATATACTAGTCTTTGTGCATTGTCAATGCCATATCTTGTTAATACGATAACTAGGAATAATTTTAGAAACATGACTTTGATATATAAAGATCTCACAATTGCAACTCTTTACAATTCCCTTGCAAGGTCAATATGTTTCATAGGCTTTATCTACAAAAGATATTTATAACAATTATGCAATCAAATCTTATGGATAAAGAAATATCTTTTTAACATTGATAAAAATATAATGTTTGAATACACAAAATGACTAATTGTCAATGCCATTTAAGCCCTTATGATTAGCTTGCGGGGCTTGCACTATCAAAGAAGTTGTAGAAATATGACATAAATTGGTGCTATCAACAATCCATGAAGCAACTATAGGTACAAGTCACGATATGACATCAAGATAAGGCTAAATTGTTGTTTGTTTTATGATGGCCTTAAAGGTCTAGGGTTATTCATGGCATTCTAAGCATTTTGTGTACTCTGATTATGACTTTATGCATAATAGTATGTTGGGTTATAAGCAACAGCGTTTACAGGCTTAGGAGTAAATGGGTAAGAACTCAAACTTGGCCTAGATACTATAGGTTAGTATAGATAATAGGGTGTCAGGCTCATAAGTGCATGGTTTCAAAACAACATCGGCTTCTCCTTCTACCTTTTCCCTAAAGTTAGTTATTTACTTCTCGATTATTTTTCACTTGACATGTTACCACTCTCAATGGCACTCCTAATCATTTTCCAAATATTACCATATTTGTAAAGCTTCAGTGGAATACCATCCAACCTCTCATAAAATGGAGCCTTCAAAGTACCACTAAAAATAAGGTATAGGGTTCTTAAGTGCACGATTTTCAAGGCTAACAATGTTCACTTCTCCTTTTACCTTTTCCCCGAAGCTTGTTTTTTTACTGCTTGAATATTCTCCACTTGACATGTTACCACTCTTAGTGACACTCCTAATCATTTTCCAGATAGTACCATATTTGCAAAGTTCTTAATGGTATTACCATCCAACCTCTCATAAAAATGAAGCCTTCAAAGTACATTAAAAATAATCATCATATCCTTCTCCACTAAAAGAGGAATCATCTATGCAGCCTTATCCCTTTACCTTTGAGCATACTACCTAAAACTCTTATTAGACTTCCTTTGCATGCCCTATAATGACAACCTACTTGTTGCCCAATCTGTAACATGCTAACATTGGTCCAAGAAAGCACGGGCTAGAGACAACCATGTTTGAATTTTGGCTTTATCTAACCCCACATACCACTAAGCAACAACTCCAACTAAGCAATTTTGGAAGTAGAAAATTAGCAGCTTCTCATTGTTTTCATTCCTTACATTTTACGGCAACACATTTTTATATGGGCAGTCTAACACATGGTGCCATTATGTTTCTCAAAGTATAGTGTCTTGAATTTCGGAGGAGTGATCACCTTTGTTACCAAACCTAATTTTGTGGCATCTATAACCCTGAACCTATCAACTCCTTCTACAACTCTTAATCTTGTCTCTATCACTTGTAATTGCATTTGCTTCTTCATAGCATGCTTAGATGCTTTTGCTATAAGCCTATCTAACTCAACAAATTCCTCAAGATTAGGAACTAACAAGTTTGTCGGAGTCAATCCTAAATTTTAATCCCTTATCAATAACCACCGAAGGTATTGCAGCTTTAGGATGCACGTACACCATACGAGTGAATCTAACAGAGGGCAAGGCTTGAGACACTTCACCTTAAGGTGCCACATTATCTACTCATGTACAATTTATAGGCTTGGTAGATTTTCCTTAAGGATCAATATCTTCATTTTGAGAACTTGAGCCCCTCTCTTGGTCTTTACTCTTAAGGACCACTGTCTTAACTTTATAATTTTGGCCAACTGAAACCTAAGTTCCTCTTGACCCCTCATCATTCTTTTGAGCTTCTTCCTTCTTCTCCATCCTAGTTGTATAATCATTCTTCATGTTTCTAACATAGGAGTAAGTATTGCATTTCCTCCAATAGGTACCTTTTCACACTTTTCCTTATATTAAGAATTTTTTCCCTTAAAGAATGACACTAGATTTTAGAATCCCATATTCTGAATTTATGTATGCTATGGGATGAATGTAAATGCACTTTTATACTAAAAGAATGTGATAACACATGAATGCTTGACATGAATATTATGCAAACATGACAAAGGCATTAGTTAAGGCAATAGTTCTAATGCAAACTATTATCATGAAATGCAAATCAATTATTACATCCATAAAATCAGGTTTACTTCTATTTAATTACAAAAAATAGTTTGGATACATCCATAAGAGAAACTCAATCATCACTAGTTTTGTCCATCCACTAAGACAATGCTTAGCTTTTTGTTTTTCTTCCTTGACAAGAACATCAGGTACTTATGGAGATTTGGTCCTACCTTGATGTCATTCTAAACTTGTAATTGAGTAAGGGCATAGTCATTCTTCTTCTAACTTACTAACAAGTTAGCTAAAAGCTTGAATACCCATTCTATACTCCTTTTGGCTCTACCACTCCAGAAGTCCACTTTTTTGTTTAATTCTGACATTTTGTATTCCCACTCCTAAAATGACTTATTGACTCTCGCATTTCTTAGAGTGAATCCAAGTCACTTGTTGTCTTGAATTATTTTTCCATACCTTGCTTGACATAATTTTTTTCTTACTAATTTCTTTCAATGGCCAATCATATATAGCTTGGTCATACTTTAATTGCCTATTTTTGGACTCTGATCGAGCAATCTATGCTAAAAACGCTACCATTCTGACTGGAACTATTTTTTCAACAATTCCATTTAGGTTTTTGCATCCTTCCAAAAATGATTATGGATCTAAATTTCCTCAAAACTATGCTCTTCTATTTCCTTTTGCAAAAGTTTAAAGATTGGATCATTTTAACTAAAATCACCATGGCAGGTTGACATTGTACCTTAATCGGTCAAAGAAATTCCTCAAAGTCAAGGGAAACACCACTAACCTATAGATGACCAATGCAAAAACATCCCTCTTCTTTTTCAGGTCCAGGTATTCATCCATTAGGTCCTGTAATCTATGCCACAATATACTATCATTTTGACCTTTTTGGACTAGACATGCCCTAATCCAAGCCCCAAGTGCTCTAGTAATATTAGCCAATCATCCTTTTAGTGTCGATAGACTAGATTGTTTGATGTAAATGTAGTTAAGAATAATGCGCTTCATACGCAATAGGGTAGTGTACTCCTCAACAGTTAGAACAACATTCTCCCTATTGAAAGTGAAGCACCAATATCTCAAATTCCAAAATTGAGCTATAGTCCAGAGCATACCCTCTTCTACCTTAACTCAAACTAGCAATGTGATATCTTTGTACTTCTAGGTAAACAAATCTCTCTTGATATTATCCTGTTTATCCCATATAGCCTGTTGGTCTAGTAGGTCATTTTATCGAAACTTGATATCAACCCTAACTAGAAATGGCAAGACATACATTATTTTCTAGGCATCCTTATGCTTTTTTCGATCACTACATCAAACTTTCTTTATAATGTATTTTTCCTCTACTAAGACTATGCTTTCCCTCATATCAGATACTCTTAGAATGGACACTATCCCTTTTTCAAAACTAAGCTATCATGATGTCTCTAGCATCATCAATAGCCATCAATTTCACAGTATAATGGTACATTCAAACATTCTCAACGCTATAACATTTAAGATGCAAGAACCTCGAGGTGTTAATTCACCTCAGCTAGATTTTATCTTCTAGATAAGTTTTAGCAATCAACCCAATAGCCAAACAATGAATTATAATCAATGTAAATATAAACTCATATCGACAGGTTAATAAATATCTCGAGGGATGAAGTTTAATTAACACCACTTAAGATCTAGACTAAAAAAAATGAAGCGAGAGAAGTTTAGAAGCATTTCCCAATTATACCTAAGCTTTAGGTTCCTTTAAACTTTTGATATGTTTAACTAAATTTGGCTCTACAGCTAATTATATGCATGTTTAAGACAACATCTAATGCATGCAATCACCAAATTACTCCTTTTACCCGATTAGGATAGTGAAGGCACCCCGATCCTAGGCCCATCATAGGCTTGGCAGAATGAGTTTGATCTAGGTGAGAACACTGCTCATATATATATGGATGAATCTTGAAAACACAAGCAACGTACCTTGAGTGCTTTAGCTGACCATATAGGCTATAAGCCACATGACCCTAAAAACCCTACCTAGGTCCTATATATCCTAATACATGGTACTCGACAATAACATGCTTGGAAAACTTTCAAACCTGGATCTCACTACATTTGAGACATATGTCAATCATTTTGCTTATTTTTATAAGCAAGCTCAACATCAGTTTTTTATTTAAGCACTGTAGCAAGGTTAGCAAGTAATGATATCATAATAATCAATCAATCAAATAATTACAATAATACATATCAAGGGGATTATAATTGAACACAACTAAAACTGAGAAAAGTTAAACCTCAGATAATGTACGATTAGTTTGAGGCTTGATTCTTTAATAGTCCCTAATGGAGTCACCATAAAGCTATCATAATATATCGAGATATGAACCTCAGCATACTAGAGCATTCAACGTTTCGAATCATCATAGGGCCTCAGCTGTACAGACAAATCGCTCATCTAAACATTTGTGATTAGGCTAAGGAATCACCATCGATCTTTTTTGGATAGATGTGATCAATCACTTATTAAAAGCATTCAGAAAAGAGTTACAACACTCTAAGAGAATGATTTTATAGTCTACATATACCGAAAATCTGTAAAGGCTCAAGAGTCAGTTATACCAGAAGTAAGGATGTTATTCCTTTCATGATGCCTAATAAATTGGTACCAACTAATCACACATATTTGAATTTGTTTTTCTCAGTTTCAATCACGCATATGCAATCATAGTCACCTTTTTAGTTATCCAAATCAAACAAATATCACCAAAACTAGAAAACATTTCTCCCAAGACTCTTACTGCGTATCCATGCGAGTGACCGATTGTAGGTTTGAAACTAGCTCGAATTTACAACTAATTTAGAGAGAAAATCAATTATAAAAGAAAACTCCTCAAAAGTATATGACACCATAAATATTCACATATTCAACTTCATTTTTTTAAAAAAAATCACAAAAATAGTTCACTTGGACTAAATTAAAGAAATTATAACTTTGAAAACAAGAAAAAATCAATTTTTAATTTAATTCAAGTTAGAAGCTTTAATGTAAGCCAATAGGGACCTTCTATAGGACACTTCTAGATCTACTGACACACTAAACAAGACTTCCAAAATCAATTTTGAAGCATCCAAATGCCTAAAAATAGTAGACACCATACTCAAAGAGAATCAAAACAAGGAACAAATTTGACTTTTTAAGCCTTCTAAATTTATTTCAGACTATTCCTATCACATAAAATCACCAAATCAAATTCTTATGAATTCTAGCTCAATATAATTCAATCTAAAAATATCCAAGAAAATGCTGGAAAATCCTTTTTGCTATCACATTAATTTTTTAGTTAGGTGCTACTTGATTGCATAACACGCTTGACCAGCGTGCCTTATAGATTTCTTCTTAATTCGTTTAGAACACCACCAGATGAGCCATATATGCTTGGAAATCTTATTCACTCTATTTCAATCTAAAAATATGAGAAAATACATAAACATGATAATCCTTATAAAAAACATCTCAATTACAACTCTAGCACTAAAATAGAGCCATGCAAATCGCTCGTGTTTTGAGATTTTTCTATATTGGTCTAATTTCAAAATTGAATATTTCATAAATCCATCATGTAGTCCAATCAATAAGGATTATAGGAAAATACAAATAAAAAAATTTGGCTATTTGTCACAAAGTCAGATTATGATCTGAACCTTTTAAGAATCATAATTCCCTTCCACTAAATCCTCTATATGTAGATTTAAAGGGAAATGGATTCAAAATCTATTTTGAATCCTATAAGTTAGAGTTTGTTTAGTATTCCAATACCATTGCAAGTTTATGTTTGAGAATAATGTAACCACAACATAGAACAAATTCTATGATTAATGATTTATTCAATGAGTACTGAATCTAAGCACAACATAGTATGGTAGCAATCATCCTCAATTAGCACATGAATGCCAAAATAAACGTCTAATGTTTTCAAATAGATCATGATAATGTTTAAGGAACATTAATCATAAAGGCAAGCTTTGATCAATATCAATAAGGTTGCTATTTCTTATGGTCCATCCTCATTACTCCTTTCATTTAGGCCTTACAATATTTCATGCGTATTTAAGTACCAACTTCTAGGATTCATATACCAAGAGATATGAATTAATTTCAATATTTATCTTATATTGAAATTTCTATATGTTTCCTACCTTTGATCATATCAAAATATTCCTTACAATCTTTACTCTATTAATCTATCTATCCACAAAGTTGGCATTTCCTCTTATCATCTCCTTTATCTTTCTTCGAAAGAAAGTATATGGACAATGCATGGATCATGATCCATCCAAAGTACTAAAGCCTTGAAATGCATCCTATCAAATAAGGCTTGATTAAGCAATCTTCTAACATCTTGCTTAGGAACAATTCTTTAAAGATGTCGAAGCTCTCATTATGTTATCCTTACAAAACAATTCTTTAAGGTTTCAGATAAGATTAAATAGCTACTACCTCCTTTCAGAGTACAGGCATCATATTAGCCGTCATCATAATATGCCTTGATCAAGGTAATCAATACAAACTTAGTGGACTATCGCTGACTTAGTGGGCTGTTCTTTGATATGCCTTTCAAATAGTATTATGACAATCTTAATAATGTGGGACTAGTTAATGGAGTCTAGCCTATTAAAATAGTCTATTTGTCATGTTGTGTTTATATCCATAATGAACCAAAACATTTTGTAGTTAATAATTTGTAATTTTAGTAATTAAGTAAGCTACTCTAATGATTGTTTTCATTATTTTATCAAAATTATAGCCATTAACCATAATATGAGAAGTTTGATGTTTGAATCATCTTAATGAGCAAGAACTCATTTCATCCCTGTATGACCTTAAGTTAGTCAATGAAACATGTAGGAATTAATTAGGTAGAAAACTTAGTTTATCGATTGCATCTCTATGCAACTCTTAGATCAGTTAGAAAGTAATACTTTGCCTAAATGCATCATGTGCATTTTGGCCTAACCACTGCCTATAATGCTATGTGGTTAAGTTATATGTATCTGAATAGCCTCACATTAGTGGAGTAAGATCCATCATTCATAACTCAAGTAGTTTGGATGACAAAGGTATAAAGTTAGCTCAACAAGTCAACCACGGTTGGAACTTGAATATTTTGTCATGAATAATGGAAGGTGAATAATCGTGCTTAGGCATAGACTTAATATGTTATGAAAGATTTTTGTCATTTAACTTAGGTTTCATTGCTTTGTTTGATTAGCATGTATAACATTTATTTGATCATTTATCGCATGTAAATAAATTCAAAAATAAATCTAACACGTGCAATCTACAAGGGCGATTATGGACCTATCTAGTTTCCTCGAGTCCTTAGGAAACTAGTTAGTCAAATTCTTAGGCATATCATAAAGGTCTTCTTAAGTTTTGATGATGATCTCCTTGGTCCTTTCTTCTTGGTGCTATCTTCCTTACATCTTGGATTTAAATAAACTTAATCTTATCCTAATCCTAAATTTACAAGTCTTTTGTAACTGTTACATTTTAAGGGAGGCAAGAAAATAATTTACAACCTAGAATTAAAATAGAAGCCAGGGTTCATATAGACTTTATTTATAAAATAAGTATTAAACAAAAATTCAACCATCCATTACCTAGTCATGCTAAGTTAGTCTATAACCATCCCTACGCTAGCATAATTATATTATAAGCATCAGATTAAATAAGCATAGCCAATATCACTTGGTGATCTTGTATGTCATTTGCATAAACCTTTTCAAATAATTTGAGATGAATTATCAAATTACTTTAGTAATTTCATTCTTTAATCAAAACAAGTTTGATTAAATTCCTAACTTCTAGGAAGCCTGTCTCAAACTGGGCATTACCTAACTTTTAGGTTGTTTGTCTTAGTTAGGACACTATTTAACTTCTAGATAACTCTGTCTTAATTTGAACAAACCATTTAGCATCCAATATTTTCCAAACCATTTAGGAAACTTTTTTTTTCCAAAAACAACATTTTAAGACATTAAGTTGAACATTACCTAATTTTAAGGTTGTTTGTCTTAATTAGGACTTTATCTAACTTTAGATAACTTTGTCTTAATTTGGATAAACCATTTAGCATGTAATATTTCCTAAACAATTTGGGAAAATAGTTCCAATTTTTTCAAAGTTTTGGTAATTGATCCATATTTAGTTTAAATAAGAAAATAATTTTCTTACATGAGTAACATTTATTCTAATCTTATTAAAACAAATCCTAATAGAATTAAGATTAATCATTTAAATTAAATATTATCCAATTTGTTAGACCTTTTAGTAGTGAATGAAATCAAGAGGGGGTGAATTGATTTCTCAAAATTTTAGTAAATTAAAACTTTGATAAATAAAATTGAGAAATCTAAATGATAAACTTTAGAGTGCAAGTTAGTGAATAGCAATAAACAATAAAAGACAAGGGAAAGAGAAGCAAACTCAAAAATTTAGAGAGGTTCGGCCTTAATTGCCTACATCCTCTACCTCAGCCTCACTTGCCTCAGATTTCCATAATTCACTAACTTGAATTGCCTACCTTTCAAGGACAAGGTATAACCTTTACACTCTCTATCTTTCAAGGCTAGGATAGAAACCTCTACCCCCTATCTTTTGTGACTAAGATAGAACCCTCTTTCACTACTTTTGAAGGTTAAGTAGAAACCTTCTCTACTTTTCAATGGCTAGGTAGGAACCTCCCCTTTTGCAAGTATTTAAGTGTAAACAAATAAAACCTCTAAAGGTTAGGTGTTTACAAGAATTTTAGCTCAGGGTAAATATGTATCTA
The DNA here is from genome assembly GCA_038381775.1 of Adansonia rubrostipa. NCBI lineage: Eukaryota > Viridiplantae > Streptophyta > Magnoliopsida > Malvales > Malvaceae > Adansonia > Adansonia rubrostipa. Next base: position 951 of record JBBYHM010235271.1, on the reverse strand, counting down.
AAGATACAAAATGAAGAATACAAAAATAGGAAGAATTAATCCTATGCAAAGATGAACTACTTAGCGAAAATGATGGAAAAGATAAAAGATTTGACTTTAAGCACAATTCTCTTGGTTCCTCTTGTTGTTGAAGGTGTTGGAATGGCTTATTTATAGCCTTGATCATGATTCTAGCCATTGGGAACATTTGGTGAAGGAATATAGCTATTGGAGCCTTCAAAATGTCATTTCCCGTTCTTCCCTGTGCCACTATATTTATATAATTAAATGGCTATCGATACATTCTGTATAATGATTCAAAATATGACCATTAAATAGTCCTGCATTGATACAAAAAGATTTGTCTCGATACATGAACAATCCCGTATCGATACAGAATGCTCTATCTCGATACGTGCAGTGATTTCTGAATTTTAAGGTTATTTAGCTACTGCCAAGTATTGTATCGCTACATACCCATTGTGTATCGATAAATTCATATAAAAATCAATTTTTAAAAGGTTTGTTATGACTTTAAAACATGTAAAACTTATCTCAAAAATGTTTTATATAAAAATATGTATTAAGAACACATTTTTGAATGCTTGAAGGAGTTAAAACACTTTTTAGTATTTTTCAAAGTGTTTACAAAATATTTCATGGAAAAACACTAATCTTGAAAATAATTAAACACAAGCTAATTAAGCTTAAGTTTTAGTTATATCAAAATAAGATTAATTCAAAGCTAATATAGCTAACAATCTCCCCCCTTTTGATATGACAAAACTTATGGTAAATTCGCTTGTAAAACTCCCCCTTAATCATTTAAAGCTTTTCAATAAAACTCCCCCCTTAATAAAAGCATTATGAAATGGATATTTTTTTTGAAGATATTTTTTGAAACACTTGGCAATGGCATTTTTGGTCATATTTGGCTTCAAGAATACCAACACACAATATTAAGGATTTCAA
>JBBYHM010235160.1:0-30444 GCA_038381775.1 Adansonia rubrostipa | reverse complement strand
AAAAGTCAAAAGTCCAAGAAGTTAGCACTTTTATGGAAAAAATATGGGCAATCCTGATTGAAAGAGGTATCTTTGGTCAAGATCATGGAAGTAGCAAACGTCAATCTGGTCCTGGTACTAACTTATACAAATTTCATAAAACATTAGGACACACTTTGCAAAATTGCATAAAATTTTTATGTATAATCCAGAGAATGATGGACAATGGTGAAGTTGGGTTCTTTAAAGAAGCTAGATTAGATGAAGAAAAATCAATCAACATGGCTGGTGAAGGATCATCGTAGCTACACTATGGTGTTAGTCACCCTCTTATCATTTATCGTAATCAACCAAAGATCACACCGCATAAGATTAAAGTTACTTTTAGACTCATTATCAGAGCACCAATTTTATTCCTGTATTAGAATAATAAACAAGTACCATAGAAGTATGATGGTGGAATAACAACTTTAGAGGTTGTTACAAGCTAACTGGCTGCCATCGACATAACTAGAGTAAGCCATGTGACAAGGAGTGGTCACATCTATGGCCCAAAAACCAGTGAAACTAGTGTAAAAACCAAGTCAAAAGGATAGGTACTTGGAAAAGAAATAGTTACCAAAGATAACGCAGTAGAACTACAGGAATCGATCAAGGAAAAAGAGGCTGTTGAATTTATTAAGTTCATTAAACACAGTGACTATAGTATAGTTGAATAGTTAAAGCAACAACCAGCAAAGATTTCTATGTTAACCCTGCTGCTCAGCTCAAAAGCGCATCGAAATGCTTTGTTGAAAGTGCTTAACTAGGCTTATGTTCCTTAAGACATTTCCATAAATAAGCTGGATTGCCTAGTAAATAACATTGTTGCTGACAATTTCATTTCATTTAGTGAACATGAGATTCCACCAGGGAGCAGCACTTTAACAAAAGCTCTCCATATCACAACTCACTGTAAAGAGACTATTCTGCCTAAAGCCCTTATTGATAATGGATCAGCTTTGAATGTAATGCTATTGATCACATTGTCTCATTTACCAATTGATGTCAGTCAGATCAAGCACAACCATACAATTGTTAAGGCATTCGATGGGACCAAGAAAGAAATCAAGGGAACTATTTCAATCACTTTGGATATTGGCCCTTGCCCATTTGAGATCAAATTTCTTGTAATGGACATTATCCCAGCATACAATTGTTTATTGGGACAACCATGGATTTATTCTACTAGGGCCGTCCCATCATCTCTGCCCTAAAAATTTAAATTCATAGTTGACAAAAAGTTGATTAGCCTATCCGGAGAGGAAGACATTGTGGCCATGACTTCTACTAAAGCCCCTTACGTTGAAGTAGATACTGAAATTAAAGAGTGCTATTTTAGGTTATTTGTAATTATCAACACCACTTTTGTTGCGAAAAGGTCTGTAATCCTAAAACCTATACTTTTAAATAGCACCCGCATGGGTCTCTAGCTTACAGTCGGGAAAAAAGCTTAAGCTAAAAGTGAACTTGGGAAACATTTGCAAGGGATCAGCAGATCTATCAATGTCATTAGCAAGAAAGATAAGCAAAGATTGGCCAAAGTGGAGTCAAGAGAAAAAATTTAAAAATAGATCTGGAAGAAAGAAGCTAGTCTAAACCTTTAGTTAATAGTCAAGCCAAAAGTCAACCCTCTACCCCTTACTGAATGAAGTTTTTCATTATAGAGGGGTTGTTAATCTAGAAGCTGAAGAAAAAGAAGCCAACAGAGTTATATGGTGGTTAATGAAGCTTTCAAAAAAAGTGTCAAGCGACCACCATTGGGGAAGATAGCAAAGAGCTAAATGAGGATCATGGGATCTATCCTTGTCCTCCTGGATACGTCTTGAAAAATTGGACTTGTATTGAGAGAATTATAGTGCTTAGGTCAGTTTCAAAGTAATCTTGGGAATTCATTTATTCATCTAAGAATCTTTCTGTGAAAACTTGAAATGTTAAATTATCATTTATAGAATGGAATGCATATGACCTTTTTGTCTATGTCTAATTTCTTTTAAACCAATATTTATTTCCTTTGTTGCATACATTTATACGAATCATGTCATACATTTGTTTGCCCATTCTTTTCTTTTTTTTTTACCCTTATAGATTTCCCATTCAAGGAAAAGTGAATGGTCTCAAACGTGATTCAAAGCTTAAATTTGAACAGATGATTTGCTTGAATGAGATCGATTTTGAAGAAGATGTTGATGATCATACTTTGCCACCTGATCTGTTAAAAATAATCAAGCAAAAGGATGAATGAATAATGCCTTATGAAGAATCCACGAAGGTGATAAATTTAAGGGATGATGAGGATGATAGAAAAGAAGTCAGGATAAGGACTGCCCTAATGCCCGTCATTAGGGAGGAATTAATAAGTTTGCTTCAGGAATTTTGAGATGTTTTTGCATGGTCCTACTATAACATGCCAAGGTTGGATACGAAAATCATAGTCCATAAATTACCTCTAAAACCATAATTCAAACTGATTTAGCAAAAGTTAAGAATAATGAAAACCAAAAATGCTTCTGAAGATAAAAAAAGAGGCAAAGAAATAATTCGAGGCTCGATTTCTTGAAGTGGCAAAACACCCAGAATAAGTTGCAAATATTGTCCCAGTTCCCAAAAAGGATAGTAGAGTTAGAATGTGTGTAGACTATCAAGACCTAAATCGAGCAAGTCCGAAGGATAATTTTTCTCTTCCCTATATAGATACTCTGGTTGATAATACTGTGAAGAATTATCTATTTTCTTTCATGGATGGATTTTTGGGGTATAACCAGATAAAAATGGCACCAGAAGAATGGAAAAGATAACCTTTGTCACAATGTGGGAAACTTTTTGCTACTAAAATAATGCCATTTAGACTGAAAAAAGCAAAGCCAACTTATCAAAGGGCAATGGTCGCTCTATTCCATGATATGATGCACAAAGAGATAGAAGTATATGTGGATGATATGATTACTAAGTCATCTCAAGAGGAAGGACACTTTCTGATTTACAAAAGTTATTCAAAAGACTAAGAAAGTACCAACTGAAGCTAAATCAGACAAAATGCACTTTTAGTGCAAGGTCAAGAAATTTATTAGGGTTTATTGTGAGCGAAAAAGGGATTAAAGTTAATCAAGATAAGATTAAAGCCATCCAGGAATTACCATCCCTATGTACATAAAAAGAGGTGCAACGTTTCTTAGGGAGGTTGAATTACATTACCGGATTCATATCCCAACTACTGATAAATGTGACCTAATATTTTGGCTCTTGCAAAAACAAAACCTTATTGAATGGAATGAAAATGCCAGGAAGCATTTGAAAAAGTTAAGCATTATCTCTGCAATTCGCCAGTATTAGTGCCACCTATATTGGGATGACCTTTGATCTTGCACTTGTCAGTGTCTGAAAGGTTTATTGGTTGTGTGCTAGGACAACAAGATGAGACAAGAAAGAAAGAGCGAGTTATTTATTACCTCAGCAAGAAATTTCTTGACTACGAGGTAAGTTATTCTTAAATAGAAAAGATATGTTGTGCCTTAGTTTACGTTGCAAAAAGGCTCTGACAGTACATGTTGTATCATGCCACCTAGCTGATCACCAAAATGGACCCGATCAAATATCTATTCAAAGCACCGACTTTGTCAGGAAGGATAGATAGATGGCAAGTTTTGTTATCAAAATATGATATGGTTTATGTGAGTCAGAAGGTAAGTAAAAAGAGCGTTATTGCTGAATTCCTAGCAAGCTAAGCACTTGATGATTATCAGCCATTGAATTTTTACTTTTTTTATGAGGATTTAATGAATATTTCGGTGCATGAAGAAGAAGAGCTGCCAAAAGAATTAACATGGAAAATGTATTTCGATGGAGAATCAAATGCTTAGGCCATGGAATTGGGGTATTCTTAATATCTCCAGAAGGAGACTATTACCCTTTTACTACTCGATTAGACTTCGATTGTACAAACAATGTAGCAGAATATAAAGCATGTGTTATAGGACTTCAGGTAGCTATAGAGAGAAAAGCTTAATTATTGAAAGTATAAGGGGACTCGGCCTTAGTTATTTATCAGTTGCACAGAGAATGGAAAACTTAGGATTTAAGGATGCAACAATATAGAAAGCTAATTCTAGAATTACTAGAAGAGTTTGAGAAGGTAGAATTTATTCATCTGACTCGAGACAACAATCAAATGGCAGATGCTTTAGCCATATTGGCTTTAATGTTTAAGGTGAATAAAGGGCAAGAGGTAACACTAATTCAGATGAGCATATACGAGTCTCTTGCATATTGTTGCAATGTCAAAATGGAAGCTGATGGTCCCCCATGGTATCATGACATCAAAAGATATCTCAAAGATCGAGCATACCCAGATAATGCCTCTAAGATCAATAAAAAAACTTTAAGGATGCTGACGATGAATTTTTTTTAGATGGAGAGATTTTTTGAAAGAAGAGTTATGATCAAGTGTTACTAAGGTGTGTTGATGCTCCTAAAGCACAGAAGATATTGGAAAAAGTGCATGAGGCGATTTACGGTATCCATGTGAATGGACATAAAATGGCAAAGCAAATCATGAGATTAGGTTATTTCTAGATGACCATGGAAGGTGATTGTATTAAATATGCCCAAAAGTGTCATAAATGCCAAGTATATGCTAACAAGATCCATGTACCACCTTTAACATTGCATGTCATAACTACACCATGGCCTTTCTCCATATAGGGCATGGATGTTATTGGACCAATTACCTCTATGGCCTCGAACCATCATCGCTTCATCTTGGTGGCTATCGATTACTTCACCAAAAGGTTCGAAGCAACTTCCTATACAAATATGACAAAGTTGATGGTGATAAAATTTTTGAGAACTAACATCATTTATCGATTTGGGATCCCTAAAAGAATTATAATGAATAACACCACCAATTTGAATAATAAATTAATGATAGAGGTATGTACCCAACTAAAAATTTCTTATCACAATTCGGTGACAAACTGTCCAAAAATGAATAGAGTTATAGAGGTAGCTGATAAAAATATTAAAAAAATTATAGGAAAAATGGTAGAAACCTACAAAGATTGGCATGAGAAGCTCCTATTTGCCCTTTTGGCATATAGAACTTCAATTCAAACTTTAACTGATGCAATGCCTTATTCGTTAGTCTACGGTACAGAGGATGTCTTACCAATTAAAGTGGAGATCCCTTCACAAGAAGCCGAATGGGTTCGAGATCAATATGAGCAACTGAACTTCATTGAAAAAAAAAAGGCTAAAAGCTATTCAACATGGGCAGACATACCAAAAAAGAATGATGATGGCACATGATAAGAAAATTCAGCCCAAAAAATTCCACGAGGGAGAATTGGTACTAAAAAGAATCCTGCCAAGATAAAAAGATCCTCAAGAAAAATGGGCACCCAATTGGAAAGGGCCTTATATTATCTAGAAGATATTTTCAGGAGGAGCATTGATATTAGCAGAGATGGATGGAGAAATTCTACCAAACCCCATTAATTTGGATAATGTAAAAAGATATTATGCTTAAAAAAAGAAAAATAGATGAAAAAATTCATTTAAAAAAATAAATGAAAAAAATAAAATAAAAAAATGAATGAAAACCTGAAGAGGCATCCGTTTAAAAAAACTTAAATGAAAAAATAAAACAAAAAAATGGATGAAAACCTGAAAAGGCATCCGATTTTTTAAAAAAAAAAACCCAAAAAAAGTACCTGATCAAAAGTGGTATAAGGGGAGACTTTAAACTAAAGGCTCGAAGCGATAGCCTAAGCATTTGAAAGGAATAGACAATGCATAATTTACTGGAAGACTAAGTTTGAAAGAGGCATAGTATGAGCAGAGGCATCTTCCAGAGGTGGATCTTCAGGAAAGTAAACTTTTCATTCAAAAAAAATCTTTAAAAAAATTAAATGCGAGATCTTGCTTATTTGAGTAATATCTAAATCTTTTTTGTATTTTATCACTATTTTTAAAATAATGAATGTTGTATCCTCTTTCTTTGTTACAATAGAAGTACATATTTTCATTCATGCATTTGTTAATTAGTCTTTTAGACCATGCTAACATTTCTTCTAGATGATAAGTAATGTTTTGAGCAAATAGAAATTGAGGAAAAGATGATAAATTGATTTCTCTACATTACTTTGAACGAGATCAAAATATTGCAAGGATCTATGTCAATGATCCAAAGTCTTTTAGACATTCTAGGAAGAATTTAGGTGGATAAACTATATATTTCCCATCATGCTCTTCCTCTTCAGCCTATATCAATTTATTTTGGCTATTAATGAAATTTTAGAAACCGCACATTCCTCATCATGTTCTTCGCCTTCAGCCTGTATCAGTTTGTTCCAGCTATTAATGGGAAATTTTAGAGTCTGTATATTCCCAATCATGTTCCTCTTTTTTAATTCCTAGATGATATTGGTGCATCACCTAGTTTGACTTTTCTAGAATGAGGGTTTTATGTCTATAATGACTTATAAAGATGCCTTCAAATTCAAATTCAAGCGTTGGTTCCCTTTACCAAAAAGAAAAGAGATCACCAATGTTTTTTGAACATGTTTTCGATCTTCAGGCAAAAGTATGGGTCCATTCCATCAAGTGAAGGAGAAATATCTGTCACATTTTCCCTAAAATAGGCTGGATCAAACATTGATAAAGAAAATTAAAAAATTAAAACTCATCATATGCATTTGTATTCACATTTGATAATTTGCAGATCTTAAGTTAAAAAGAGCCTCTGGATACGTCAATGTTTCAGAAATGAAAGGTAAACCTCATATTTCTTCAAGTAATCCAAATATAAAGCATTTTTACCATTTGACTGTATTGGTTTTGCCTTGACCAACTCTTTCGATCAAGGTTACATCCTGGTCAACCCATTTAGGCCTGGGTTATAATCTAATCATCCTCATTTGATTGTATCAGTTTCACCCTGGTCAATCCTTTCGACTTAGGATTGTATCATGTTCATTATTCATTTGACTCTATCGGTGCTACCCTGGGCATCCCTTCATATCAAAGATTATATCCTAGTCACCCTTATTTGACTTGTCAACTTCGTCTCGATCAAACTTTACCTATGTTGATTTGTCAATTTCATCCAATCAACTCTTATCTAAATTAACTTGTCAGCTTTATCCCGATCAAACCTTACCTATTTTGATTTACCAGTTTTATCCCAATCAACTTTTCTCTAAGTTAACTTGTCGACTTCGTCTTAGTCAAACCTTACCTATGTTGATTTACCGGTTTCATCCCAATTAACTCTTACCTAAGTTGACTTGTTGCTTCATCCCGGTGAAACTTTAAATATGTTGATTTGCCAATTTCATCCCAATCAACTCTTACTTAAGTTGACTTGTCGCTTCATCCCAGTCAAACTTTACCTATGCTGATTTGCCAATTTCATCCTAATCAACTCTTACTTAAGTTGACTTATCGGCTTCATCCCAATCAAACCTTACCTATGTTGATTTGTCAATTTCATCCCAATCAACTCTTACCTAAGTTGATTTGTCAACTTTATCCCGGTTAAACCTTACCTATATTGATTTGTTGATTTTATCCCAATCAACACTGACCTAAGTTGACCTATCAGCTTTGTCTAAGTTAACTCTTTTCATTTGTTGGCTTATCGATCTTATATCGATCAACCCTTTTCATTTGTTGACTCGTTGGTTTTGTCCCAGTCAACCTTTTATTTTTGTTAACGCATAGATTTTGTCTTAGTCGACCATATCTTCATTGACCTGTAGGTTTTCCCTCAGTCAACCTCTTGCCTCTATTGACTTGAATGGTTTTACCCCAATCAACCCTTTTGTTTGTTGACCAGCAAGGTTTTGTCTCACTAAGCTACCCATGACTTAGGTCTCGCCCTAATCGTCGTTTAATTTAAGAATTCTCCTTAGGCCTAATTAGCTTTTATTTTCATCTTGAGTTTAGTTTTCAAAGCTTAATGACCCGAACGAAATCATGTCATTTGGTCTTTGCCCTATCTCTGATTCTCAGCAATGGTCAAAGAGAGGCAACTGTAGACACCTAATTTCATCCAGGTCTCGTTTCCAATAATCTTGAATATCCGAGATCAAGAACTTCATGACCATCCTCATTGAGACTGATATATTTTTAGATGAATAAGACATTTTCAAAACCTTTTTAGTCATAATTTAAATAATCATAAGTTCACATGACAAAAAAGTTATATTCTGATCTCTAATTTCAAATATATAGAACGAATATTTAAGAGAAAAAATCATTTTTTATCTTTTTTTGGTCAAAATTTTGAAAATTTGTTTCTGCAAAAGATATCTTGGCCAAATTTCCCATTTTTAAGAATTTTTAGAGATTTTTTCATTAAACTTAGAAGTTGAGCGTCGTATAATTATACCAATACCTGTATAGTATTTATGCCAATACGCACCCCAAAAAAACATAAATATTCAAGTAAAAATATGTATTGGCATTTTCTACCATGAAGTGTCAAACTGTAAATTTTGTAAATTAATTTTGAATTTTATTGTCTTACGAGTATCATGCCTATGAATTTTACTTTTGGTTCTTGTTGATCTATTTTTGAAATTTTACAAGTTCATTTTCTTCACTTTAGAAATTAATGTTAAATAATATGTGGTCTTGAATTTGTTTTACTTCAATGTCAATGAAATTCTGTAATTTTTTTAGTACTAAAATATGAGTTTTTCTTTACTCGTAAAATTTTCGGTGGAATCCTCTCGAGTTTCAAATATTAAAATTCATAAGATATTATTATTTGATCCATAGTAATTTTGTTTTCAAAAATTCATTCATTTTCATGAGTTTTGAATTTTTTCTTGAAATCCCTCTATTTTCGAAATACAGAGTTTTCTATTCCGTAAATGTTTTAGGGTTGATTTTCTTGGTTTATGACTTTTAAAATTCATAATATATTATTATTTGATCCTAATTAATTCAGTTTTAAAAAATTATTCATTTTCATTAGTTTTAAATTTTTTCTTAAAATCCCCATGTTTTTTAAATACAGAGTTTTATACTCCCTAAATGTTTTCAGGGTGATTTTTCTTGGTTTATGATTTTTTAAAATTCATCAAATATTATTATTTGATTCACCCTAATTCAGTTTTAAAAAATTCATTCACTTTCATAAGTTTTGATTTTTTTTCTTGAAATTCCTCTATTTCAAAAAATTGAGTTTTCTATTCCGTAAATGTTTTTGGGGGAAATTTCTTTGGTTTAAAATTTTTAAAATTCATATAATATTGTCATTTAACTCCCATTAAAACAGTTTTAAAAATTTTAATTTATTTCATGGGTTTTAAATTTTTTTTCATATATGTTAATTTTCCTACACTAAGGTATTTTTCATAAAATTTTACGAGTTTTTAACTTTCAATCAGGATTTTTGTGTCATTTCATATCTAAAATTTTGTCTATGATCAATTAACATTAATTCCAATTTTATTTTGATTTTCGAAAATTTTATTTAATTTCATTTAATTTCATTTAATTTCATTTTATTTACTTTTTCCAACTAGTTACATGCTAACTAGCTTGTTTTCTCATCCAGTTACTTTCTAACCAAGTTGGTTACATCCTAATTGCCTATTACATGAGCTGATCAACTTCATCATAATCTTGGTAATAGAGTGACTTGTAAGAAAAGATAACAAGAGCATGGGCCTTGTTATCTTCACATAAAAAAGATAAATAAAAAAGAAATTAGGGGCCATTCGACCACTCCAATTTAGGGCAGTAATATTGTCACCCCTTTCTCTATAAATAGATGATTTTTTTCTTCATTGAGGGCCTTTTGGCTAGAGAAAAAAAAGGAAAAAGAGAGAGCTTAGAAAAAACACTTAGTTTTTCAAGTTTTTCCTTAAGGTATCACACTTGTCTTTTCTCTTCTTCATTTTGATTCATTTTCATCCTTATTCATAAGCCAAAATCATGTTAAGGCTCATGGATTCTCATCCATGTTGAAAGGCTAAACATGGTGGCTTTAAATTTTTTGTATTTTTAGTTATTTTTTAGTTAAATCTTGTATATATATGTATATATACTATTATTCTTGTTATTATGATTTTGATTTTTTTGTATTTATGTTCATGTTTCTTTCATCTTATTTTGATGTTGATATGTTGATTAGAATAATATTATATTTAGTTTATGATTTTACTTTGATTTCAGTTTAATGATAATTATTTATGCTTATTTTCATGGTTTTTACGTCAAAGCATGTATTTATTTCATGTTTTTCACCTTGGTCGAATCTAATTGGAATTGTTCACGATCAATTTGTGCTTATTTTTATCTTGATTTCATGATTTTTATACTATTTTGTAGTATTAGTAAACATAGGGACTAAATTGCAAAATTTATAATAGTTTTTTTGACATTTTTGTCTTGGTTGAGAGCTTTGTAAGCCATGAGATTTCTAATTTGGGTATTTGTAAACATTTTTTAGGTATTTCTAATACTTTAAGGTCATTTTATAAATATTAGAAGGTTTGGGGACTAAATTGTAAAATATAAAAATTATATTTTGCGACTAAAAATGCTTGGCCGAACCTTCTTGCATATTGTTACCATGACTTTTGTGTTAATTCTTTGCTGGTTTGATGATTTTTAATGATTTTTTGTCATACTTTACCATTGTCAAAATTTAATTTTACAAAGTTTAGGGGTTACTTTGTAAATTGTAAAAAAAAAAACTTAGGCAAGGTATTTGGCTGAATCTTTATATTGGCTGCATTTTCATGCATAATTTAATATGATTTTTATGATTTTAGGTTATTTTATTATGTAGGGACTAAAATGAAAATTTAAAAAAGTGTAGGGACTAAATAGCAAATTTTGATATGTAGGGGGCAAAATGTACATTTCATCAGTTTTAATGATTTCTATTATTTCTATGGCCTTCCGTAGGGATATAGAAATTTCCAAACTTTTTGTATTTGTTCGGTCCTTCGAAGGATAGAAATGTAATTTTTAAAACTTTAGGGGCTTGATTGCAAATTTTGCATTCCAAGTCAAACTTAAATTTTTAGCTTTTCCATTTAGACTAAATTCATCTACTTTCAAAGTCATTTTAGTGTCCATTAAGGGTACTGGGATACTTTCATGTCAAAGGCGTACCTTAAGGGTATTTTTGTAATTTTTTTTATCGGGATGCTTTTATGGCAAAGGTGAATGTTTAGGATTCATTTAGCCTTCCAAGGTCATTTTAGTGTCCATTAGGGGTACGGGATACTTTTATGTCGAAGGCATACTCTAAGGGCATTTTCATAATTTTTCTCACCGAGATGCTTTTATGCCAAAAGTGAATGTTTAGGATTCATTTACCCTTCCAAGGTCATTTTAGTGTCCATTAAGGGTACTAGGATACTTTCATGTCGAAGGTATACCCTAAGGGCATTTTCATAATTTTTCTCACCAAGATGCTTTTATGCCAAAGGTGAATGTTTAGGATTCATTTAGCCTTTTAAGGTCAATTTTGTGTTCGTTAAGGGTCTCGGGATACTTTCATGTCGAAGGTATACCCCAAGAGCATTTTCATATTTTTACTCACCGAGATGCTTTTATGCCAAAGGCGAATGTTTAGGATTCATTTAGCCTTTTAAGGTCATTTTTGTATCCGTTAGGGGTACCGAGATACTTTCATGTCGAAGGTATGCCTTAGGGGCATTTTCGTAATTTTTTCCATCGAGATGTTTTTATGCCAAAGGTGAATGTTTTGGATTCATGCAGCCTTTTAAGGTCATTTAGGTGTCCATTAGGGATATCGAAATACTTTCACTTCGAAGGTATACCCTAAGGGCATTTTGGTAATTTCGCTAGAATCAAGTCCTATGTGATTACAAGGATATTTTCGTGTCAAAGGAACACATTAGGAATAGGTGCATCACTTTAGATTGTTATTGAGTTTTATGAAGTTTTATAATATTTTCAATAAAATATAAATTTTCTTTTTAGGAAATTAAGGCAATGTCTTCGAGTTAAAAAATACGTAGAATTTCTCCCAAAATATAAGAGGTTCTGCGGATTATTTTAATATCGAGATATTCTTTTTAAAATGGAAGTCGAGATATTATAAATTAAAAAAATAATAATAAAACTTTCACATTCTTCTAGCCCTTCATCGGGGTTCAAAAGATATTTTTAATTTTAAAACCTTTTTGTGTAGATGGTTTTCCGTTAGGATACAAAGGAGAATGATAAAAAGATTTTGAGTTCCATTGGTCTTCCGATGGAGTACGAAAGAGATTTTGACTTCCAAAATTTTAAAAACCCAATCTTCCTAATATGGAATAATAAATCTATCTTAAAAAAATATTATTTCAGGAATCTATAATTAAATTCCATATGTTGAAACCGAATAAAAATTAAAATTCAAGTTAACACGTAATTAATAAGGTATTGATTTTTAGGCATCACGAGAGGATCAATCCTTACTTGTGATTGTAATCGACTCTTGGAACCTTTTATATAATCTCTGGTATGATCGCGAGCCTTGGAGTTTGTATTCTAGGGTTTCATAACCCTCAAAATACAAACTCCGGTAGGTAACCAATCTTACCTAACCCAAATAGATTAGTGGTGACTCCAAATAAATAGTCATTTCGTAATGACTATTTAAGGTTAAGTCGAGTGAGCGATTCATCTCAACCACTTAGTCCCCAAAAATAAGAAGATGTCAATATGATATGGCCTATAAAAATTAGAGAATATAAAATAGTAATAAATTTAATAAATATAGGAGCGAAGGCCATTTAAGTCGGGCTTGGTTAGGATTCGTATCCGGGCCACGTTGTGACACTCTAGTTAAACACTCTAGTTAAATTTAATGAGTCAAGCTAGATTTCATCAATTAAATAACATGCAATCAATTACATCACAACTTAAAACAAGATCAAAACATCATATCATCATAATTCAAACTAGCTGAATGCTATAGAACATATAGTAAGCTTGGTCGAACATTAATAAAGCATAAGAACATAAAAATTAATCATCAAAATGATGAAATTAAATAAAATTAATGAGAAAAGTAAGAGATTACACCTACTCTAAGCTCACTTCCTTCTTACAGATGATGAGAGCTTGTGAGAAAAGGAAACTTCTAGATTTTCTAAAATTTTTCAAGTGTTTAAAAGTTATTAAACTATGACTAATTACCCCTATTTATAGGTCGCTAAGTTGGTAATTTAAGCTTCAACCACCCTTTGGTGATCTTAGCTTAATCACTAACCTCCTAACTAATTTTAAACAAAATTACATTTTTACGCCATTAATGAAAGATGAACAAAATTAAGATATTAAATACATGTTGGAATTCAACCATGGCTAAATTTTATTCCGTTCAATTAACCATGATTTATTTCTGTAAAAGTGTAATTGAATGTTTTATCCTATAGTGAAAATATGTCCTAATGACTTCCTCTAAAAAAATTGAGAATTTCCTATCCCAGACCTTTCGAATTAAGCCCTAGGAAACTCTCAACATTTTAAATTCCTAAGGTCCTTTATTTACTTGATCCCTATTACACCTTCTTAACCAAAAATCTATGTTCAATTTCATTTTTGTGTAATCAATTTTGAAATCTGTGTTGCAGAACTCTTTTTATTTCAAAATCTAACTCTAGGCTTAAAGTTGACTTTTTATAGTTGACTTGCCTAAAGTTGACTTTTCTCACTATGTTAACTTTTGATTATGACTTCTAAAACAAGTCTTTATTTATCCAAATATTATGAATAACTACTCTAATCACCTTAACAGACATGGCCCAGTCAACTTTTGACATTCTCAGGCTTTCAAGACTCGAGCCCCAATTTCTTGAATCCAGCAATGACCCCTTGAATTAAATAATTAAGCCCAGATGTCTTATTATGCTAGACTAAGCACATTGGAACAAACCAGAACCTCAATTAGACCTTTCTATCATCTATAACTCATCCGAGAAGATTTAGACCTAGAAAATTCCATCTAACCCCTAAAATTGAGAAAAATTCAATTAAAAGCTCAGACAAAATAGGATGTCTATATTATGCTACCACCGCTTAAATTTCACACTGTTGAACTTCTTGGGTCCCTCACCACATGAAGCATGCAGAGGTATTTGTGCTACAGGTGCATCGTATTACCAATAATCGGTTATGTCATTTGTTATTTTAAAAATAATAGGATTAACTTTAGTTTTCTATTCAAACTTGTTTTAAGTAAGTGATATAATCTAAACATTAGAATATATATAATATATATCTTTTATAAAGGTTATAAAATAAATAACTAATCAAAAGGAAATAAACCTTTATGGAAATCAACAAAACATGTTATTGATAAAAACATATGAATACCAATAAAATATATAACTAAATACATTAAAAAAATGAAATATCTATCACATACACAGAATACAAAAGTAATTGCAAAAGAAAACAATGATTACTAACCTTATTTTGACTCCAAAGTTCCTATATATATTTATATATAAAGTATACAAAACATGTGGGAATGGCGATTAGAAGAAACATATAAAACAAGGAAAATTTTTGGGGAAGCTCCTTAGCATGAGCTTCCCCTCAGTTGGGGAGCTCCAAGCTCCCCATGTCAGGGAGGTATAAACCCTTCCAACCGGTTACTCGATTAGAAAGGTTTAAATCTTTTTTCATTTTATTTTTAAATATTTTTATTAAATATTTTAAAAATTAGTATTATTATTATATAATTTTATTGTTTTTTCTCTTCAAAATTTATTACAAAAACTAATTTCCTACATATATAATATATTTAATAACATAAAAAAATAATATTAAGAAAATTATAGTTAATTTTCTTAAAAGAATGTTTTACATAATATATTACAGATTTAGTAATTTTTTTGTATAAAACTTGTAATGTTTGTATGTAATTTGACAATGATTGTATGTAACAAATTACAAACAAGTATTACCTTCAAAGATTCCTTACACATATATATTACATATAACACAAATTACATATAAAAATTACCTTCACTCTAATGTTATGTGTAATTCTTTTAATCTTTAGTTGAATTCTTGCCAATTAATCAAAAATATACATTTTATCATAAAATAATTTTTTTCTTGATATAATATGATTATTACCAATATAGCCAAATATGAAAAAAAACATTTCACTTCAAAAATGACTAAAAAAATTAATTTGCTACATAAATAATATATTTAATAGAAAGTAAAAAGTAATTTTGAGAAAATTATGTTTAATTTTTTTAAATGAATGTTTTACATAGATACATTATAGATTTTATAATGTTTTTATATAAATCTGTAATATTTTATATGTAAATCTGGTATTTCTATAAAGAATGTTTCAAAGTAATATTTATATGTAATAAATTACATATAAACATTATAGTTTTATATAAAATATTACCGAAATTTTATTGTGTTTATGTAATATATAATGTATATGTATACTTTGTAATGATTTATGTAATATATGATGTATATGTGTAACTATAGTAAAAATGCATAATACATATTTTTATTATAAACTTATGTAATAAATAATATAATTTATGTAACTTACAAAATTTTTATGTAAATATAATAAATTTATATTTTATAATTTTTATTATCTTTTATCATAACCTATGTATTATATAATGTATATGTGTATTTGTTAGAAAAATGTGTAATATTTATTTATATTACATATGATGATAAACTTATGTCATTAGATAATATAATTCATGTAACTATAATATTTTATATAATACTACTTTCTATTACTTATGGTGATATACTTTGCAAATTATAAAAGTTTTATATAAATATAATGAATTTATGCATTGCAACTTTTATTATATATTATTATAATTTATGTAAATAAATAATGTATATATATAATTGTAATGAAAATATGTAATACAAATTATCAATTATAATAATTTATGTAATGATAATATAATTTATATAACTGTAATATTCATTGATAATTTTATCTTTTTTTAGGATATAAAAATTTATGTAACATATAATATATTTATGTAATTATAATAGTTTTATATTATATTATATAATAATATATGAAAAAAATTATAACCGATTACACAGATTGCAAGTTAACCTTACCACAAGCTAATAATAAGGGTGTACCCTAAAAGCCTCCATAAAACAAATATGTGTATGAAAGAACATATTAATGAATAAGCATCAAACTGTCAAATATGAATTTAATATGTATCTATAAACAAATGCCTATCACATCAATTTAAACAAAAATTAAAACAAGTCATCAATTTACATGCAATATTCAAGACAAGAGATTGAATAGAATTAATTGTCGATGTTCCACGTGCCTAGCCTTTACGAACTTCAGACGATCCGAAGGGCCAAAGCGTGCTCGACTTAGAAAATATGATGATGTTTGACATGAAGGAGTGAAAGACCATCGGACGAATCACTCATTTGACTAGTCTTGGATGGCCACCACGAAGTGGCCATAAACTTAGAGTCGCCACCGATCATTTTATGTTAGGCATGATCAGATGCCTATTGAAAATAACACCAGAGATTCATTGTTTTGGGTTTGGGTTTGGTTACGTGTGGGGAAGGATTAGCACCCCCATGACGTCGAAAAATCAATACCATCTAACTGTATCTTTCTTGAATCTCGGTTTCCTCGGTTCCATTTTTATCATTCTTTAAATATAATTCCCTCTAATGCATGAAATTTTGTAAAAATATGAGTCCAAGTTTTAATGAAAATTTTATCACCTATGCGCCTCAGAGAGGTGAGAAACATAGGGGTTTTTGATGAAAATGATCTCTGGATGGGTTTTAAAAAAATCAAATATTTCATGTCTGGCACTGGAGAAATACCGATATGAGATATTGTTTTGTGATTTTGAAAATGATCTTTAAAGCATGAATGCTCGAGGTCCCTATAAAAGGAAATGTATTAGTAAGGTGACAAAAAGAACAATAAATAAATCCATGCAAAATACATGAAAAGGAGCGACGATCGAAATATTTCTCGTAATTATCTTCGATTATCAATGAATAACCGAGATGACAATGCTGAGACTTAGTTAGATTTAGTGGAAATTTGAGGAGAAAAAAGGTTTCGATGACTTCGAGATGTTCTAGGGAAAAAACTTTAGATTTTAGAAGGAATATGGAGAGCGGGGTTGGAGTATCCCCAAAGGTGAAAATTTGATGTCATTTGAGGTAAAAGCGGGATTAGAGTATCCCCAAAGGTGAAAATTTGATGTCATTTTGAGGTAAAAGCAGGATTGGAGTATCCCCTTGGAGAAGTGGGTTGGAATATCCCAAAAAAAGAAAATTTGATGTCATTTTGAGGTAAAAGTGGGGTTGGAGTATCCCCACAAATAAAAATTTGATGTCAGTTTAAGGTAAAAGCGGGGTTAGAGTATCCCCTCGGAGAAGTGGGGTTGGAGTATCCCCAAAAATAAAAATCTTCAACGTTAAGAGGAATGGATCATACTTTTGAAAATAGAGAATCTTTAAAAAATCGGGAGCCAAAGGTTTGGCTAAAATGTTCCCCTTTTTGTTTAGCCTTGGTCCAAGTCTAAAGGGCTTAGGTTACGATAATGGGCCGAGTAGATCATGAGGCATTCGAATGCCTTAATAAAAATGTTTCAAAAATCAGGTTAGAAACAGAGGACAGCATCATGCTATTTCTCTTTCTAAATTTATTTCAAGCTTATTCGGAGGTCCTAAGGGTTAAACGAGGTATCTTTGGAAAGGTAATTCAATGAAAATTAATGTAAAAATATTCCAAAAATCTTAGAAAATCACCTTCTAGGCGGAATTAATTTTTGAATTTTAACCTATCTCGACACTAGCAGCATGTATGGGGTAAAGGTATGATAGATTTTGAAAAATCATTTCGGATTCATTTGGAATTGTTAAAATGCAAAAAGTACCTTTATGAAAAGGGTATTTCATGAACTCTATGGGAAAATATTCAAGGGATTCAAAAATGGTGTTTGCTTGGCCGAAACAGCCCAAACAATAAACTGCTCGTTGGATCTAAGGGTTCCAGACAGTGAAGATTTCAAAAATCATAACTATTTCATCCGAGATTATTTGAAGGTAAATAAGACATCGTTGGAAAGGTAATTTGAAATCCTTGAAGGGAAAAATACCAACACATTCTAGATAACTCATTTTTAATTTTTTTTAATAATTTTTCAAGACCAGGCCATTGTGCTGCCAGAATAAAACAGGGGAGGTGTTCGGTATTTTGGTTTTTCTTTAGGTTGAGCTCGAGCCATGGATGTTTGAACATCCGTAACCAAGATGAGAGATTGACATGGGCATCATGAGTTCATTCCACAATCCCGAAGTAGTTTGGGATGATAGACCAACCTGTTGGCCATGCCACTATAAGGGTAATTGGCTTAGGACCAAAGGTTCACATTTTTCAACTAAAAGACTTCATTTCATTTTTGAAAAACCAGTACTTTTATACTCATTCTTCCATGAATCCAAAACTGAATACTTGCTTTGCCCCAAAGGTTAGAAAAACCAACTTCATAAAAATCTTAAGCCCATGCTATGCTCCATGTATGGGAGATAGAGTGTGCTTAAGTTGGGGATATTTTTGAAATCGGGTTTTCTAGCACTCAAGCATGCATCTCAACACAAGCAAAGTACCACAAAACAATGCAGAATATGGACGACATATATGCACGAGAAAAGATGACATTTTTCATGGAAAAAATGACTAAAAATGCATGGAGATGATAGATAGATGCATGAACATACTTATGATGAACACGTTTAAAAAGAGTTTGCTAAAAAGACATTCTTATTTCATGGAGCCTATCAAGCTTCTAGGAAATCCATAAGCATACTTATGTCATGTTAAGATGCCTATTTTAGACATGAGATGAAGACATGAATATGGAAAGAACATGGCAAGAAGTACATGGACAAAGGCTATTATGGTGATGAAAATGCAAAGGAGCATGCTTAGTTAACCAAATAGCATGAAGTCACCAAGAAAAACATCAAGATCCTAAACTACCACAACCAAAGCCACAAAAAATACATAGGAGTCCTAAGGTGGCAAAAAGCATAAAAAAGGTTTACTAAGATGATGTTAATGACAAAATAGAAACTACAAAGATCAAGGTAGAAGGGATATACCAAAAAAAACTTGAACTTCTTTTTTTCTCAAAGTAGTAGCTGTAGGCTTAATTTCATCCTTCTCCTTATTATTATTTAGCATGAAAAGGATAAAAGAAAGCAGCTTTTTGGTGGTATGGTTGATGGTGAGGCTTTTTAAGGATCAAAATGTGTGGAAAGTTGGTTCTTGAAGGTTTTCCAGTGGTGGTTTAGGGTAGCTACGGGAATGAAAGTTGGTTATGAGTGAAAGACAATGGAATAGTGCTTTTGGTGAATTTTTGGAGCTAAAGTTGCTGGAGAATTTGTGGGAATGGATGAAGATTTTTTTTAGATTGCTTAGAGTCTTTTTTTGGCTCCCCCCCATTTTTTTTATCATTGCTCTTTTAAAGAAATAATACATGGGTACTTTTAATTTTTCTCTTCTTCCCCAAGGGACATCTCCAGCTACCATGCTTAGCTGACTCTTTTTTTATTGGTTCTGCAATGCTGAGCAAGGAGGCAGAAAGGTTGCTGTAGCCTCCCAACAGAGATATGCCTGCCACCCTCTTACAACCATATATATTGTGAAAGTGACCTTTGTCAATGGTTGTTTGGGCTCTAACATTTGTTTAAAATCTATTAATGAGCCCATAGTTGAGGTTTACAATGTTATATGCTAGTTCCTTGGTGTGAAAACATGTTTAAATAAGGTTCTTGAAGGTTAAAAAATGGCTCAAACTAGGCAAAAATGCCTTGGTGTATCGATACATAACATGTTTATCGATACACAAAGTATATTTTACTCTTGAGCATCGATACAATTAATTGTGTATCAATACTAAGAGCAAAAAAAGCTTCCAGTCTTGAGACTTAGAGCCAGTATCGATACTCCATGGATCTGTATCAATACTCATGCTTGTGTATCAATATATTTTGCCAAAAATCATAACTTTAGCTACTGCCAAGGTTTGTATCAATACAAACATGCTAGGTGTTGATACCACATCTTGGGTATCGATACCAAACCCTCTTGTATCGATACTACATGTGAAAATTCAAGTTTTTCGCATCGTAAAGGCCTCGTATCAATACTTGCACCCCGATATAACTTCTATGAACTTGTGGCTTCCCGATTTACCTCAACTTGGTTACAAAAATGGGAAATTGATTTGTGTATAACCTTAGTGACACCATGAAAAGTGGCCTTTGATCCCTTGTTTTTACATTTTCTTTAATATGGCCCATAGGCATCTTAGAACTTCCCAAAAACGTGTCGCCCAATGATCATCCCCACCAGCTTTATTTCTATTTTTAATTCCATCACTCTTTGATTATGCCTTAGGTTGCCAGAGATTGGTCCAGGCAAAATGAGGTGTCTACAATAATGATGACTCAAAACTATGAAACCAATAAAACTGATAGAGAAAGAATCAATAACAGATTCACACCTAGAAAAAAAGTAATTAAAATATACTAATATCATCCTAAGATTGTTTGGCATTATATAATATGTACACAAACAAATCATTAAACGAAATGAATTTGAATAAAATATATAAATAATTAATAATTTATTAGATAATGAATACAATTAAAAATTAGTATTACCAAGTCTATCAAATTGGAATCACAAAGATACATAGATAAAAAAAACTAAAATTTTAGAAAAAGCACAAATAGAGTTGAGAGAAGAAAAATGAAGAATTAAGAAAAGTAAAAGGGTGGAGGGATGGCGGGCTAGTGCGGACCTAGTTGCATAATGTGCCTAGACCAATGCAGATTGATAAAATTTATAGTGCTGCTAACTTTATCATTTTCCTTCTCTCACTCCTTCCGTTCTAACTCTTTCTTCTTTTCTGAATTTTTCAACCTTTACTTTTTATATTTTTTTAGAAAAGAAAAAGTTTAAAATCAAATACAAACTTCTTGCCATTTTAGTCACATTTCATAATGTCATTGGATATTTTAAAGCAATATCACTTAATTTAGAACTTAAAATTTTTTTCAATGTCACATCACCATGCTACATGTCAAAGATTGTTAACAAAATTGATTTTTTTTCTTTGTTTTGTTAGTTTAAAGTTATTTTTACATAAAATAAAAGATGGTGAACTGATTTACATAAAATAATAGGTTAGAGACTTAAATGTAAAATTTAGTAAACGCTAAAACAATTTTTTACATAGTTTTGGCCATTATTGCTTAAGAAATGCTACATTGCTCCAAACACAAAACCAACATTTTAGCATATGTCTTCTAGTCTATTTCTTTTTTGTTAATTATCTTTTAATAGTTCATGAATAATTTATATAGATTAGACTAGGGACTTATAGTAGATTAATTAGAGTTGTGTCCTACTATCAAAGAGTTTGCATTCTAATTAGTTACTGAAGTTTTGTTACTTTTAACTCTTATCAGTGGAGTATTTTATCTTAAATAGAATTTATTTAAATAATATCACTTCAATAATAATTAAATAATTAGATAATTATCTTGATCCATTTAATTATTCTATAGGTCACATAAAGTCTAAAATTTTCCTAGTTAGCCTATAAGATAAACTAAGAACTTGAATACGTAAAATTTAAATCTAAACTTTAATATAGCCATAAGTTAATCTTGACCAACTCTTATTTAATTACAGATTCACATAACTTGAATCATGGTGACAAAATTCTAATTCAAATATTTCCTTTCATGTATTAGAATGCATGATCATCTTTAAAAAAGTACTTTATCAGATAATACTATATGGATGAATTTATTATAATCATTCAAAGTCTAAATGACATATAAACTTGATGTGCATAACTTGAAACATGTCTATAAACTCTAAGTGAAAACAACAAGACTAGAAATGCCTAAATACATCCAAACAGAATTTAGCTAGCCTCATATGATCTACATGAATATTAAATTATCTTTTCAAAAATACTTTATTTATGGGATTCACCATTATTAAATCTATGGTGATATATTGGAATCCACTTTTTGCTTCCTTGTAGAGTCTCTAATAGCAAAATACTTTATATCTATTTGCTTGATGTCATTCCCATTTTTATCATTGTTACAAAATCATACTGCAGAAGAGTTTTCAAAATAGATCTTTAGTGGCCTTGCCATGAAATCAATAGCTCTCAAACCAAGGATAAAATATTTCAACCTTAATGCCTGTAATATTACTTCATAACATAATTTCTTTGGTAACTTTCAAATGACTAGGGCCATGCTCACTTTAATATCTTCCAAGCATTTCTACTATAAACCTTATGTCAACTTTTGCATAAACTTGATCATACATAAGGCTACTATTACTAAATGCATATAAGATCCTTTTCATATGCATATTTTCCAAATCATTTGAGGATATTGGCTTATACTAAATGTATCCTTTTCACAATTTGCATCATTGGCACCATTGTATGCAAATAGCTTTGCATCCAATATCTTTACCAAAATATCTAGATATGGGCTTTTTAACTTAATATCTATTTAAACATATCTCTATAAATCTTCATGATAACTTTTCAAAATTCAAAATCTTTGTCTAACTTATGCTTTAATGTATGCAATGAATGAAATGCAAATGTCATTGATGTTGCAACAAATCAATCATTCAACTTTCTTGGTAAAATGGTGTTTTTCTATATGTGGTGGTTTAAGTAAGGAGAAGCATGGCCATTACAAAATGGTTAAGTTTAGGAGTTACCACAATTCTTTTTATTTTTTTAGGTCTGATTGGTCACTCATAAAATTTATCATAAAATGTTTTGAAGTTAATTTAAACCTTTTAGAAAAAAATTTTGGGATCTGCAACTAAAACTAGAGAGGAACATTGCAGGTTTGGTCAGTTGTTCTCGTAGTTCAGATACATTTTGGACCGCCACTTTTTTGAAAGCATGGTTCTTGCTACCCTCTCTCCTCCCTCCTTGGAGCTCGTCTATATGTTGGGTGATCCCTTGCTATCACGTTCATCGATTGTGTAGGAAATGTTAGAGCACCCCCATAACACCCATAAATTAATACCTCTTAAACATATTATCATTAATCTTGATGTTAACTGGTCTTCGTTTCTTCTTAAAAATGATGACTAAATTCCGTATACTCCCTGATAGGTTGGTGGAATATAAGATTTTTTATTTTTAAAATCATATGAGCCTTTTTTTTTAAAAAAAAAATGGTATTCCACATTAATGATAGTTATTAAAATTCTCCCTAATAGCCTTCTAGAGAAATCGAAGAACTACTTTAACTTAAAATATAGCCTTATTACTTTTAAAGAATCAAAATTGTTTTCATGTGTCTATACCCTAGAAAACTATTAAACAAAAAAAAAATATATCAAAATGTGACTCTCTTTGTGAATATATTTCTCTCTTTCAAAGAGGTGTATCCAAATATCCATAGGGATATTCCAATGCCATAGAGGAAATTTTGACCTGACTCAAAAAAGGACTTCAGGCTTTAAATTTTTGTTTGACCTATGGAATACAGAAATACTCTAGAAAAGGAAATCCAAACATTTGGGAGTAAATCTTAGCAACTCGGCTCAGGATAGGAATACCATGAAAGATATTTGAATAGCCTACGTTAGCCATGCTTCACATTTTGAAATTAAGAAAAAAAAAAAAAACCTTAGAAATCAATTTTTTATAAAAGGAGAACCTTATGTCCGAACTTGAATTTATTTTTTTAAGTGAAACCAAGTAGATTCAATCAAGCTAAAATCATCAAAACATTTTTTTTTCTTTTTTATCATTTGAAAGTTTTGCCAAGGAAGGAAAGCCCAAAAAATTTTTATTTTATTATTTTTTTTACAAAAATAGTTCCTAGGTTCAACCAAAGGCCAAAATGCAAGAAAATGAATTTTTTTCTTCAAAATCATCCCTAGATACGGCTGAGGGCCAAAAAGCAAGAAAATAAAGTGTTTCTTTAAAAAATATGAGAAATATTGGTGGTAATTTATTTTTACTCTTTGGAAGTAAATTTGAATATCGTTTGTGCCTAAATCTAACCAAAGCCACTACAAGAGGAACGCAGAAATACTCAGTCAAAAATAATCAAGTCATTGACAATATTTAATAGGAAAAAATCAATCAAAAAAATATTTTTCCACGTAATAATAGTATTTGAATTTTGTCAAAAAAATTATCTTCGATAGAATACAAAGAATATACTAACCCCATATTCCATTAGAAATATTATTTTCGATGAAAATTTCAATGGGAAATAGTGAATTTCACAAAATATTCTATCGGAAAAAAGTTTTATCGATGGAACCTTCGATCGAGAAAAATCATATTTCTAAAGGAGTTTTCCATTGGTAAAATTATTTCTAATTTAATACTCCATCTAAAATTGTTTTTACCAATAGAAAATTACATTGGTAAAAATGTTTTTGAAAACCTTTTTTCTTAATTATTTTATTTTATTTATGCTTCTTATTTTGTATGTAAATATAATATATTGTAGTTAACTTGAAAAATAAAAATAAAATAAACCAATTTATTCCGTTAGAAAAATATATAAAAATAAAAAATTAATTATTAATTCAATTATAAAAAGTACTAACAAAAAATAGAGTATCCAAGATTACATCGCTAGGGTGGCTGGTGGGAGAAGGGCATAGAACCACTGCTTACGCCACTAGTCTGTCCACTGAAAAGCTGTTAGATTTGTAGTTGCTGCTCCTATATCTGCTGCATCATGAAATTATGACGCTGATCCATATGCTCCATATGATGCTGCTGCCGTTAGGACATCTCGGTATAGCCTGCCGGGTTGAGTCGACGGCCGCAATCAGAGTGTCCAGCTTGGTAGTTACGGTCTACATATCCGCGGGCAATCGTTATGCTGCCGTTGGTAGCTGGCGGGAACTAGAAAGGACAATCGGACTATGAGACGCTGCATCTGACATTGGTAAACTGCTGGCGAAAGGAAAAATATGACATTCTTTTAGTCTTGTTTCAAATCCATAAACGTGTATCTGAGTAGTCTCATTACCTCTAATAGCTTGAGGCCAAAATTAAGAGTTTAATTTTTATCTAGGATTATTTAAAATGATATAAAATATTATGTTGATAAGATTAAAATTGTGAAAATAAAATTTTAAATTTAAAGTTATTAAACAATATAATATAAATATTGAAAAATTTTCAACATTAATTTAATTTTTTAATGTGTTTGATAACTCCTATTAAATTTTAATTAATATAAAATTTTTAACAAAATACTAAATGAGATAAGTATGTAAAGAGTTATCCACACCTTAACGCAGAAAAATATTATGACAATTTTATTTTAAAAAAATTTATATTTAAACTAAATTATATCTTTTTGCTAAAAGAGATTTTATATATTTATATTTGAACTAAATTATCTCCTTTTAATTTTTATGCAAAATTATTCAAAATAGTATAAGATTTATGTTAATAAGATCAAATTTGTGAAAGAATAAATTTAAAAATTCAAGATTTACCATTATTAAAAAACATAATTATATTGAGTTTGTATTTGATGTGATCAAAGTATATAAATCATACAATGTTGGTAAACTATATCATATCATCTCATTAAAAGTTTTTTAAAAAAAATATAGATGATTTTTATTTTAACAAGATGGCATGATCTAGTTCATCGAACGTAAACAAATTTTTACACTGTTATTATATCAAAACTAAATCCAATTGTTTTTGGTACTTAGTTTTTAATAATATATATAAATTTATAATACAAATTCAATACTTAAAACTTAAGTTAATTTATCAGTTTATTAAATAAAACGTAGAATTAAATTACTTAAGTTAACAGCTAAATCTTTATGTTTTAGAGAGTTATAAAAGATTGGGGTGAATTATCCCAAAAAATCCAACGTTTAAAAAAAAAAAAAACTTTCAATCTCTTCTCCTAAAGAAGCATGAATCTTATTTTTGAAAACAGCAGATGTCTCTATCCCTGAAATGACTAGTTAAATGTTTGGAATTTGATTTCCTCTCACAAAATTTTTGTCTTTAGATTTGATAGGTTACAACTTAGAAGCCTCGCTCTCTCCATGTGAATTTCCTGATTGCCAGTCAATTCTATGACACTTTCAAGCAGGAATGCATACTTTTCTTTACTAAAGTTCCTACAAGGACATTAAAGGAAATAAAAATTCTAATTGTCCTGAAGAAACAAATTTAATAAATAAATAATAAACATATCTGAGTTGTTAATAAAAAAACTTAACTGTCTCCTGTCTACCTTAAAATTAGAAAAATGCTTAAAATAAGTACATAATATAACATATGTCATTTCTTTTGGCAATTAATTTTACAGTGAGGGTATTTCCTTTGTTATGTTCGGACCTAATCCTTTTGTCTGTCGATCCCGAAAGACATCAGTGTAATGCATTTAAAATTTTTTCCACAGTGCCACAAGATCAAACTTTAGTTGACAAGAAAAATGAGGAAGTTGGTTTGCCACACATTGCCGGTGAAGGTCTTGAACTCCGCAAATAAAAATTCAAGAGGTGGTGACACATGTTCCTGCATGTAAGATATAAAAAAGACACTTGTCAATTCACTAGTAAAGTTTAAAAATTTCATTAGTTTATTTACAAAAAATACTCAATTTTGAATTAGTTAATTTGAATAATACTGTACTCAAATGAAACTATATTAAATTTAAATAGAAATACTTATAATTAATCAATTCCTTCAATTGAAATAGAAAAGTTCAAAACTCTATTAATTGTTTATAAATCGAACAGTACAATGAGAAAAAAA
Source organism: Adansonia rubrostipa (assembly GCA_038381775.1). NCBI lineage: Eukaryota > Viridiplantae > Streptophyta > Magnoliopsida > Malvales > Malvaceae > Adansonia > Adansonia rubrostipa. Next base: position 3,544 of record JBBYHM010235160.1, on the reverse strand, counting down.
TTCTCATATAAAAGGGCTGCAATTTGAAAATATAGGGCCCCATATTTCTCAACCTTATCACTGTATTTGCACACTTTTTGATGTTGAATTTACCCTTGGATGTCGAATCCCGAGAAATGCACGTTTAAAGTAATACAAATGATTAATTGAATATGAAAATTCATTTAGCAAAATTCCTTCGTATATATAACGTTAGAGCGAACTAGGTAGCCTACCCCATGGCCATTGTCTATCGTTGGTAAAGTAGAGTGAGTGAAGCAATGACTGTTAAATTTTGGTCGTCCATGCGCGACACGCACTGCATTTATGAGTAAATTTGCATGTTCGTATCGCACACGGACGATTTAAATTAACAAGTCATTAGATGAAAAATATGATCATTGTTTCTTAAATACTACTCTTTTTCTTTTTTTTACCAGAAAAGTAAATATCCGTCTGTATCTGGGTTTATGAAGTTAATTAATGTTGCTTTGTTTGCCAGATGGTTGAATGTTCTTCAACGTTCGAAGTAATCTCTCTCCTGATCTAGAAAATTTAGCTTGCAACTGATATTATGATATACTTCGGAAGAGGCTAGCGCTGCTCCTGCCATGATGTTCACGGACCTGTATTTTAGCCAAATGCAGGAATAACTATGTTATCTTAACCATTTAGTTTCTCTAAATTATCTGTATCTAATATTTATATATGATATATAATGAATATAAATTATAATTTTTAAAAAATTAAATATATTTTTATGAGAAAAATACCCATATGTAACCAGTATCTTCGATTTCAAATAGCAGAGGAATATAAGAATGTCTTCCCTAAAGAACCGGACCAACGAGTCACCTCATATTCTTCTTCTTCTTCTTCTTCTTCTTTTAAATAATAAGTTGTGAATATTCTTAAATTCTGTCGAAGCCTAATTCTTTCCAAACGATTTTGAAGGTTTTCAGGATATGTCTTTCTTATTCATGTCCTGAGCTGTCCAGTTATTATTATATTAGTTAATTCCTGAGTTTAGGTGGAGGTCGCAATCTACTTGTCTTTGGGTGCGGCTGGATCTAAACCGTCGGGCGTTGTTTCAGAAGGAACGGTGCTTGGTTAACTGCCTAACTCAGCTTACAGTATGGATATGGTAGCTGCACTTGCAATATAATCCGTCTTTCTTTGAATTGCTAGCGGTTATGAGTTTCATGTTTGTGGCAGTATGTAGCTTATCCAATTGGGAACTTCTCTATTTTGAAATTTCTAACAATTTAAAACGCAAAACAAGATGACTTCGATTGATTGCGACACGAAAATTATTCTAGCTTTAATTTTTATGTGTGTTTTACTTTATTTTCAAGTATTTTAGTTTTTACATTTTTTTATATATATTTTTGGCTTTAGTTTTAGTAGATATCATAATTGTTTAATATAAAATGAAAATACAACACTAAACAAGACATATTTAATAAATTTAAAATAATATAATAAATACAACACTATAATATCTTTAAACAAGATTAACACACTATTTTTAATATTCGCATCATATATACATTTAAAATTTTGATGCATGAAATAATTTTATTATATTTATATTTATACATAAATAATATAAAATCATAAAAAAGACGAATTACCAAATATAAATTTAGTGTCCAATGCCCCCGTTGTCCCTTTATTTTAGGTGGTCTATCTAACCCGGCGTTAGTAGAATATTAGAGAAGTATTTTCCCTGAGTGAATACTTTCAACTTTCAAAGCATGCATTAAGAATTTTATACCAGACTTCTTTGGAAAATGCGACGCAGATAGTATCTTATGTTTTTTTATTTTTTCTTTTAATTTTTACATATTTATATTTGATAGTAATATTTAGTATGTATTCAAACATGAGATTAATTATAATCATTTAAATATATAAAAATTTCAAAAAAAATTAAATACATATTGAATATATCTATATATTTATATTCGATATTTACTCAAATCCAAAAATATAGCATACCATAAAGTAGAAGTCCTCTATAAATAGGGGCGTGGTCCCTCTTCCATTTTTAAAGGTTTTCAAATATTGTACATTATGACTTGAAAATGAAGATAAATTTCTGTTTGGTTCCTCTTAAATTTTCAAAATTTTTAGAATACTATACACCATTACGTAAAAAAAATAAAATAAAATAATGTTTGACTCTCTAAAAGTTTCAATTCGACCCTTATTTGTGGAATTTATATAACATAATAAATTTGATTATACTTTTAGCTTGAATCTCATTCATTAATCATTATTATTAACTTAATTCTGTTTTCTATTTTTCAATTAATCAAATAGATGCATTTACCTTAATTATTGTATTTAATATTTTTCATTATATACTCATAAGGGAAAGAACAAATAAAGAAAATTAAACTATTACAATATCTAATACAATTTATGCATTTAATTTATTTTTTCTAAATATATTTAATTTTATCGTTCCCTTTTAATGTTAAATAATTTTTATATATTTAAATTATAAAATAAATGTTTTTGACATTAAGACTTTATTTCTTACTATTTCTTTTCATTATAACATTAAAAAAATTTCATTTTAAGAAATTTACATATTGTTTGCAAATTTAATATTATATATAATATTTAAATTTAATGTTTTCATACTATCATTGTCATGGACTTGTAGACACTATATTTTGTCCAATCCCCCCCAATTTATTTTTCCTCAATTTTAAGCGTTTATGAGTATTTAGTAGGTTTAGATCCTCTTGGAGGAGTAACAAATGATGGAAAGATATAATATAAGTTTCAGAATGATTCCTTAGGCTTTTTTAATAAGACAAGGCATTTGAACTCAATTGTCCAAATTACGGTGTAAGTGCTGGATTTGGAAAACCAAAACCTAGGTTTGAAAAATTCGAGTATGATAAAAGTTGACTGGTCTATGTCCTTTTAGAAAATTAAAAGTGTTATTGAAGTCATTTAGATTAAAAAAAACTTGTTTTACAGGTCAAAATCAAAGGCTAATAAAAAATGAAAAGTCAATTATAGGCAAAGTCAACTGTAAAAAGTTAACTATATTACCAATAGTTTGATTTTCAAAACCGAAATAAAATTGAAAGCGGACATCAAGTCAAGAAAGTGCAATTAAGATCGAGTCTTGAAAAGATCATAGAAATTAAGGTGTAAAAAATTCCTAAGGGCTTAATTTGACCGGTTTAGGTTAGAAAATTATGAATTTTTAAAAGAAAAGTTGTTAGAGATTATTTTTACTATGTAAAGGAACATGTAATTGAATGATCAATTGAATGTCATAAGAAATTATACAAGACTAGGCACTGCCTTGGCCAAAATTTAAGCAAGTGCTTGATGTGGTAAATTAGCTCATCAATCAACTAGGGGTGTGATGGTTATTTTCACTTAGGTCGTTGTCGCAACGTGGCCCGGATACGAATCCTAACTAAGCCTGACTTAAATGGCCTTCGCTCTTATATCAATTAAATTTATTATTATTTTATACTTATTTGTATAGGCCATATCATTATTGACATCTTTTTATTTTTAGGGATTGGGTGGT
>JBBYHM010234945.1:8765-19519 GCA_038381775.1 Adansonia rubrostipa | reverse complement strand
ACACACACATATACATAGTATTTCAATTTTTCCTTTGTTATGTAAATCTCGACATGAGAAGTCACATCAAAGCAAAGTGAGAATCGAACCAATACCTTAAGCCAAAACAGCAAATTTTTACTTATCTTTTAAGCTTTGAGTTTAACTTAATTAAAATTATTATTATTTTTCTCAATTAAGAAGGATATTCTTATCATTTAAAACCATAAGAGAAATGCAACACAATACAAATAGTAGGCAAAGATGCCATCAGAATCAACACTAATACTTGATACATCACCCTTGTACCTAGAATAAAAAATAGAAACCATCCAATCACAATCAAACATGAAAAAATCAAACAAATGGATCAAAATTATTAATTAATTAATAAAAATTACTTTTATTAAAAATATAATTTTTATAATATTTTTAAAATATAAATAAAATTTCCTAATCCAACGGTTGAGTTGAGTCTTTGAAGGAAAAAAAAAAAAAGAAATTTAAGATTGATTCGACCACAACGAACTCAATTTAAGAAAGAATATATGCAAATGGAAGTTCTACTTTTTAGATGGATAGGTTGATTTAAGGCAAAACAATTTAAAGTAAAAAGAACAAACAATGAGTTCTCTGTCAATCTCCCACCTGCTACCACGTGAAGTGGCACAATACGAAGTGTTTCCTATCCACTCACTTCCCACGATATCACTGCCGGCCAATGCCCCTCTTTCATTTCCTAGGGTCCAACCAAGGAGCACTAGGTGTTCAAGGATTAGATCATATTTGAATTAACTTAAATATAATATAATATATTTATTTATTTAAATTAAGTTTAATTTAAAATATAAATTTTAAATTTTATTTTCTGTTTAAAAGTTATTAAAAATTTTTATGAAAAATAAAAATTTTAAAAATTAAATTAAAATTATTTAATAATTTTATTTTTATAACCTTTTTTTTATAGATATTAAATTATGTTTCTATAAAAGAGGACATTTTAGAACAGAAATGAAAAGTAGGTAAAAAGTTAGCTTGTTTTTAAAAAATTTTATTTTTAGCATTTTTAAGCTTTTTTTTTTTAATCTTAAAAATAAGTTATATTTTTTAAGAGTTTCTTAAAATAGCTTGACTTTTACTTTTAAATAACATTTTAAGCTAAAAAAAATAGACCAAACAGAGCACTTAAAGATTGCCCATATATTTAAATGGATATTTAAATTTATTTTTAATTTATTTATATTATATTTTTTAATATTTTAAAAATATATATTAGATAAATATTTAATAATTTAATAATTTAATACTTAATTTTAAAAACTAAGTAAATAAATATTTTATATTTTAATATTATATATTTATTTTTATATAATAAAAATTATATATTTTACATATAAAAAATAATTTATTATATAATTAAAAATAAATAAAATTTAATTTTTTAAATAAAATTTAATTTTTTTATCTAAATTCATTGTCAAACACGATAATTTTATTTAAAACCTCTCAACATTGAGAAAATAGTTGGGAACTTCGAACATGTCTAATAATCAGTCTCTCAAGCAAATTAAAAGAAAAAGTAGTACCAGTGAAAAAAGATTAAGAAAAAGATGGGTCTTTTGTCTGCAATAAATTCCCCACTTTGGGGTTCCCTTTAGCTCCTCACAATGTTGTTATTTAATTCCCTTTCTCTCTTTTTCTACAAAGACAGCCCCCATAGACATAAGAGTACATTATCTCTGCTGTCTTTCTCAAGCGGTTGTCGTCCTTTGCTTGCCAAGGGTAAATTGACAAACTCTGTCTCTCACCTTTCTTAGACAAAAAACTCAGTTTTCAAATGCTATAGATAGCTATCAAAAAAAAGAAATTAACAAAACACGCATGGGACGGTTTGATTTCTTACAAACACTGATTTTCTTGGGTGCAGCTATGAAAATGATCTGAAACTTGGAAGTGGTGGAGCTCTTTTCAAAAGGAATTGCACCTTAGATCCGACTTTCTAGATATAAACAAATGGTTCATGTGTCATTCTCAAGTTCCTAGTCCCACCATCTAGTTTAGCTCCTGAGGCTAGGGTTGTTCGGTTTTTCAATTACAAAGCTCTCTCTCTCTCTCGAGATGTTTCCTTCAAACAACAATGGTGGTAACAATGACCCAATCGCTTATACTGACCATTCAATTCTCCACAAACATTTCTCTATCGATATTGGTGCCCCATATCACAAACTAGAAGATCTCCCTGTTTCCTTTTTTCATTTCCCATCTCCTTATTATAATCAATGTGAGTTGGAACTCGAAGACCATGATTTTTACCTCCACCAACCCCATGATCTGTTACTTGATCAGAAGACCTCGATGATGACTGATAATTCAGTTTCGGAGACAATCATTAACATGCCAGATTCCACCAACAACGACTGGACCAAGAAAAGCTGTAATGCTGGCACTGATCATCAACAGCAGATACTGCGAAAGAGATCGACATCATCTTCAAAGAGAGATCGGCACAGCAAGATTAATACAGCTAACGGGCCGAGAGATCGGAGAATGAGATTGTCTCTCGATGTTGCTCGAGACTTCTTCGGTCTGCAAGACATGCTAGGCTATGATAAGGCAAGCAGGACTGTTGAATGGTTACTCATACAGGCAAAGCCAGAAATCAAGAAGCTAGCTAGAAGCCAGCTTTCCCGGATGAATAACAGCTTCAGCTTTGCAGCTGCAAAGAGTTCGTTATCTTCAACTTCTGAGGCTGAGGTGGTGTCTGGAATCGACAAGGCTGCCATGGAAAGAAGCATTTCAAAGGGGAAATCTTCCAATAAAGAGAAAAAGGCTAGGCAGCCACGTAAAACCACTTACCAGCCTCTTGCACGGGATTTGAGAGAAAAGGCAAGGGCAAGGGCAAAGGCAAGGACAAAAGCAAAGAACATGTTGACTCAAAGGTTTGATGAATCAAAGTTTTGTAATGACACCAATGATACGAACAAATTCAGTTCTTGGAGTTCCCTTGAGACTGGTGAAGAATCTAGTATTCATCAAGATCACAACAGGAACAATCCTTCCTTGCAGGCCGCGCCTTCGGTAGCTGAGGTTAAAGAACTTAGCTCTCGCGATGGTGACAACATTAGGATTCATGGGGATATGGTTGATGAATATTTGGCAACTATGAATAATTGGAGCCCGAATTCGATTTTCAATTGTCTACAAAAACGCTGGAATTAGCCAAGAGGTAAGTTCCCTTAGCAAAGTTTCTTAATTTATAGTCAAACAAAAATAAACACAACACAGTCAAGAATAAATCTACAACCACAATTTAAATCCAGGCAAGTAGCTGAATCAATATTCTGAACAACCCATATATTCGTTTGCAGTATCAGCTCACAGCCTTTCAGTCCTTTGGCAATCCATGGGAGGCCTGCAACAATAAAAGTCCTTTGATAACATGGGTTTTCTCCTTCACTTCTTCGATGTTTCATGTGAATAAATATTAGAAGCATGCGATGTATTGCTTTCTTTAGATCTGGATGGACATGGTTTTGGAATTTTCCTGTGGACTTTATTGTCAATGATTGTTGTGTGAAATTATCATTAGAATGATGTTAAGCTTTCCTTGTTTCAGATCTAAAGTAATTAAATATAGTATCTTAGATTCATTGTAATCTTAATTAAAACAATCAAAGTCAACAACTTAAAGGGCTGATAACAATTATAAAATTAATTCTTTTTTGCTATATATATAAAATGCATATGTGAAAAAATATAATTATAAACTGTATACTTGACATGTTTTTATGCTATTTTCCTTTTCAACCAATTTATGTGAAACTTCCTCTGTCTTTTAAGAAATTCAGCTTTCAACTTTTAGGAAATGATTGAACAGATACATGAATGATCCACTTTCCCTCTTTCAACTAATCTTTTTTTCCACCTTCAAGTCATTTTTTTTCAAAGTCTATACCTAAGAGAATATGTTTCAACATATCAATCATATTCTCCTTATTTGATCCTTAAATAAGGTGCACAAGCAATATAGAAATTATAGGGATTGTAGTGATCATATACAGTAGAATATAATATTATATATATTTCATATCTTGGGTTGGATATGATGAATTAAGGTAATTGGAGCCACTCACTGTTCATAAAATTAAGCATAACAATTGCATATCAATTTATGCTATAGAACGATCGAAACGAAACTGACTTAAAGATTTCACAATTTAGAGTTTTAACTTCAATGGACCCTTTTTTTTTTTAAAAAAAAAAAAGAAAAACTCCTTTTGCTTAGATATCAATGGATTCTACTAGAGTAATTATACGGAAGTATTCTGAAACTTTTTTCTAGTCATAATATGCCAAGAACTTGTTGCTGCTAATTAGTTAGATTTATGGCTTGCCTAATTATGATCTGCATCAATAAACATTCAGACATGCTAAACTTTTCTGAATTCCCTGCATCATCCATCTATTTCTCAAAAAGCGTGCACTTTTACCCACATAAATTTAACTAACATGTAGCTATAAGTTCATATTACCTGTTTTGATTAGAAGCCTCTAAGCATATGCTTTAATTTTATTCTGTTAGATTCTTGTGATATGGAAATGTTGCTTGATGTTGCTGACATATATTCCTCATTATTAGGAAAGCAATGCATCAAAATTTCTGATTCAAAGAATGAAAAATATAATTAGCTAATGAAGCCTTCCTTAAATAATAAGCTATATTACAGCTTAATTTCTGTTATTTACTCTTTGATTTCATGGCTAATCTGCAAGTTTAGCCTACATGTATATGAACAAATAGATTAGAGTAAATTTAGCTCACTGTTATTTTCTAGAAATTTGTCTACAAGCAAACCTAAACATAGATTAACTGCCAATGTTTCAATTTCTAGTTTAATGCATCAAAAACCTTGCATTATGGAGCCCAGTTTATATTATATTTTATATATATATATATATGTATAAATAATCTAGACCTATATTATGTAATTAAGCTGGAAGCTTCATTGAGGAATTGGCATTTTAAGTTTAACTAAATTTAATTAATAGTGAATTTTTACTATTTATAGTTTAGTAGAAGTTTATGTTAGAAAACTAAAGAATGAAATTAAAAAAAGAAGAAAATAAGGTTAAGATAATAAGATAGCTTTGAGATATGTGGAAGAGTATCTTTAAAGCTATAATATGTTAAGAAAATACAACAAAACTCTCAACATTCTAACCAAAACCAATTTAAGTAGAACAAGTAAAAATCACTTAATAAAAAAAAATCTTTTATATCAGTAATGAACAAATGTACAATTGTTGTTTTTACAATACATCGTTTACATGTTAGAGTTGTGTCTTTAACTTTATGTTTGGATTGGGGTAAAAGCAAGAAAAGTAAAGTAAGGGAAAATAAATTCCTTTCTTTATGTTTGGATAATTTTTTTTAACCCAAGGAAAAGTAAGCGTGGCTAAGCATCTTTTGTTTTCCTTTAAAATATTTAATTTTTATAAGTCCCAATTTGGAGTAAATTAAGGGGAAAAGAAAGTTATTTATACAAGAGATACATATTTTCTTTCTTTTCTTTTCCTTAACCTTCTTTTCTTTTACCTTTTTTTTCCTTTATTGTTGTCTATCCAAACATAATGTAAAAGATAACCTTCAAGAGTTGTATCTTACAAGATAACTAATTAAGAACAATTACAATGATTAATTTTTTAAAACATATCACTTGCAAGTTACAAATTTTATGAAGTTAAAGATTCAAATAATTTACATTCTCATTCTACTTACATGAATTATTCATTACAAAATCCTAAAAAACAAAATTAAATAATTTTAATTTAACAATTAAAAGAGCTTCAGCGGTTGCAAGAAAAACAATGATTTTTTCTTGTATTTGTTGATATTGAGGGATAGGGGATGGATACTTGCAATCACACCCAAATTTATACTTATTAGTACATTGGTAACCACTAAATTAAAAAGTTATAGGCAAAACAGAGATATTTATCTTATACAATTGTGAGCAAAGGAGAAAAGCAGTCAACTAGAATGTAAATATATATTATGCATTTTACTTTGGCTATTTTCATGATATATTTCAAAATTGAATGTGTTGGGTAAGGCATCTAGATAGAAGATGGACTTTCAAGTGGAATATTATTAATTCGAAAGCACATCTAAACACTTTTGAGTAAATTAACTTTTGTAGTGTAATTCCAATGAGTTTTGTAGGGAAGACTCCTTACTAATATCAGCCCTCAATGGGAGTGCATTTGGATGCACCTTTAGTGAGATTTTCTATTCCACTAGCCTCTTTAGTTAGATTGGAGTGAGATTGGAAAGGTAGGGGTTCAGTTATTTAACTAGACTCTCAATGGAAGGATAATATCCGTTTTACCCCTCCATTTTTTTTCCTTTTTTATATCTTATTCAATTTTTTAATTTGAAATTTTTAATTTCAAATTATTTTATTTTGTTAATTTATTTTTTAACATAAATATAATTTGAATTATTTTTAATTATTTTATATTCTTATTTTACATAGATGAATTCTTTATTACAAAATCCTAAAAAAATTAAATAATTTCAGTATAATAATAAAAAGAGCTTCAGCAGTTGCAAAAAAACATTGATTTTTTTTACTTTTTGATATGGGGGGATAAGAGAGGGATGCTTGCAATCGTACCCAAACTTACATACCTTATTAGCACTCTTGTAATACTAGACCAAAAAGTTATAGGCAAAATAGAGGTATTAATGCTATAGAATTGTAAGGAGAGGAGAAAAGTAGTCAACTAAAATATAAACATATACTATACATTTTATTTTGACTATTTCATGATATATTCCAAAGTTGAATGTGTTGGATAGCATCCAAATAGAAGATAAACTTTTCAAGTGGAATATTATTAATTCAAAAGTGCGTCTGAGCACGTTCGAATAAATTAACTTTTCTAATGTGATTCCAATGAGCTTTGTGGGAAAATATCAGTGAGATTTGGATGCACCGCTAATGAGATTTTCTATCCTACCCGCCTTTTTAGTTAGATTAGACAGGCAAGGTTTTAATTATTTAATTGGATTCTCAATGGAGGGATAATATCTTTTTTACCCTTCTATTTTTTTCCTTTTAAAAAAATTTTATTTATTTTTTAATTATTTTATTTTGTTAATTTATTTTTTAACATAAATATAATTTTTATTATTATTAATTATTTTATATTCTCATTCTAAATACATGAATTTTTCATTACAAAATCCTAAAAAAAATTAAATAATGTCAATATAACAATTAAAATAGCTTCAGCAGTTGGAAGAAAACACTGATTTTTTTATCCTTTTTTGATATTAAAAGATAAGAGAGGGAAGCTTGCAATTGCACCCAAACTTACATACCTCACTAGCACTCTTGTAACACTAGACAAAAAAGTTATACGCAAAACAGAGGTATTTATGTTAAACAAGTGTAAGCAGAGGAGAAAAGAAGTCTGCCAAAATATAAACATGTATTTTACATTTTATTTTAGCTATTTTCATGATATATTCCAAAGTTGTATGTGTTGGATAGCATTCAAATAGAAGATAAAATTTTAAGTGGAATATAACTGATTCAAAAGTGCGTCTAAGCACATTCGAATGAATTAACTTTTGTGGTGTGATTTCAATGAGTTTCATGCGGAAAAACTCCCCACTAATATCAATCCCTAATGGGAGTACATTTGGATGCATCTTCAATAAAATTTTCTATCCTATCGGCCTCTTTAGTCGATTGGAGGGGCAGTGGTTTAATTACCTAACTGGACTATTAATGGAAGAATTATCCCTTTTAACACCCCATTTTTTTAAAAAAAAATTATTCAATTTTTAATTTCAAATTATTTATTTTCTATATATTTTATTTTGTTAATTTATTTTTTGACATAAATATAATTTTACTAATTTTTAATTATTGTTATTTAACATGAACATAATTTTAATATATTTTATTATTTAATATAAATATAATTGTAATAATTTTTAATTATATATTATATTTTTATATTTTAATTTAATGTCTTTAATTGTTATTTTTCATTCTCACTGTAATTTATCTCACTGCAACTGCTATTTTTAAATTCAAACACATATCTAACTATTAATTTTAATATTATCACTATAGGATCCAATCTCACTATAAAAGTAATTAATTTCACCGAAACCAATTTTACTACCCAAACAAATAGAGCATTTACCAATAATTTATAACTACTATCAAGGTGCTAATTCCCCATCTAATTATTTTTAATATATTAATATAAAATTAATCATAAAAAATTTAATATAAATTTTAACTCTTATTTATTTATCAAATAAATATATTTAATTTTTAGAGTTAACAGAAATCTATTTTTTTTAAAAAAATAAAATTATTTAATGAAAATATTTTAATAAAATTAAACTTTTTGCTTATAAACTATATAAATTTTATTAATAATAAAAAATTTATTAATAACAATTTAGAAATATTGAGAAAAAAAACAATTTATAAAAATAGTCAAAAATAATTATTTTTATTATTTTAAAAGAATTTTTATTCATGTTTATATATATTATAAGTATAGATAATATTATTATAAATATAGAAATATATATATTTTATTATTGGCGTGAGGAACCTGCAAAAAGGAAAAATAAAAGTTAGAAATTTAGATTAATGAAGTTGCTTAAAGGGTGTTGTCTGATATTTTAACGAATATATGATTTTGAAATGAAAAGATGGCTAAAAAGTGGGAAAAAAAAAAAAAAAAACACACCTGCAAGTGTTAATGAAGGGCTGCGGGGATTATGGGGTGGGTTTACCATTCTAATAAGTTTGATTCGTGTTAGAATAAAAAAATTTTTATTTATTTAAATAAATTAAAAAATATGATAAAAATTTTTTAAGTTATAAGTTATTGAATAAATTTAAAGATAAATTTAAAGTTTAATTTAATTATTTAAATAATTATTTTTAAAAATAATAAAATTTAATTTTTAACATAATTTTATTAAAAAATTTGATCTTTTTATATATAAAAAAACATAAACAGAAACTTCAAATGATGCTTGAGTTGGTTATCTTGTGCATAGCATTGTCACAATCTTTTCCTTGGATTGATTGGCTTCCACTAAAGAAAAAAAAAATGCATATTTTAGCATCTTAAAAATAATTACAACAAAAAGTAAGATGTCATTTTCAATCAATCGCATAAAATAAACTATGAAAACTGTCATATTACAATTAGGAAAAATAAATAAATAAATAAATAAAGGAATAGCAAATAAGAAACTCAATAATTAAAAATTTGACCAAACTAATATGTTGCAAAGCATTTGTGGACATCAGCAATTAAATTATACCTGTTCCAAACGTTGAAAACTCTTAAGTTGTACCGACGGCTGATGGTTCGGTCACTAACTGTGAGTGAGGGGATGAATTGTTACAATGACGAAAGTCATTACCTGCTAAATGGGAAATAGATGGGACAAACTCTAATGCTCTAATCGCCTTTTGAGATTGTTAATTTGATTCGGTCACTAACTACGACTAAGTGAATGAATTGTTGTAATTACGAAATTTACTGCTTGTCAAATAGGAAATAGATGGGACAAACTCTAATGGTTTAATCACCTTTTGAGATGGTTAATTATCAAATAGAAGGAATATTTTTGCCTTAGATAAAATCATATGTAAAAGTATTCATGAACCGAGCTAGGTTGAGGTTCAAAAATTTTAATTCTTTTGTCAAGACTCAAGTTAAGCTAACTTAAAAATATTTTTTCTGTTTATTATATTATTAAAATATTATTTTTATATTAATATTTATAAATTTTTATAAAAAATTTAAATTAATATATTATTTTTATTATAAAATAGTAATTAGAATTAGGTTATATTTTATCCAAGGTCCGACCCCTATAGGTTGGAGTAGGCAAGTAACCTAATCTATAGACAAGTTTAATCACAAGTAGACAGAGTAAATTTTAAATTTGGTTCTTTGAGTGATTTTTTTAAAAAAATTGGAGAGATAAGTTATTTATGTAAATTTTATTGTAAAAATAGATAATTTTTTACTCGTAACATCAAATTCTTATAAAAAAAATTAGAGAGATAAGTTATTTACGTAAATTTTATTGTAAAAATAGATAATTTTTTACTCGTAACATCAAATTCAATGACAAATTTTAATAATAGTACAAATATAATAGTGAAGTCACAATTAATTAACTGAAAATTTTGTTATACCATTAAAATTTTAAACTTGATCCTATCAACCTAGAAGGTATTTGGATTAATATGCAACATTAAAAATTATTAAAAGTTGCAAAAATATAAATATTTAAGAGAACTTTCACAATTTTAATAATTAGTGGATAATGGGATCTCCACATGGTTTTGATTTTTGAAATGAAAGATTAATTTTTGTTTTTATCCAACCGACATACAGAAAAAAATGATCTATTTTACTTTTGTTATCAATTTAAAAATAAATTCAAATATTATATATATTTATATATATAACATTTGCTACTTGTAATCATCCAGTAACGACAAAGAATAAATGCTAAGTCAAGAAAAAAGTAAAAGGTGTGAAGATTAATTTGTGGTGCATTTAGACAACGGTCAGAGTGGGAAGGGTTTTTACATCTAAGTATTGCAAACTTTTCAGATTCTAATTTAAATTGCAATTTTTTATTTTTATATTAATAATTTCTGAAATAATAAATTAAAATTTTCTATTATTTTTTACTTAAGTTCTATTTG
>JBBYHM010234834.1:0-30462 GCA_038381775.1 Adansonia rubrostipa | reverse complement strand
GCAAATATGAATCATAAGACCAATATAATAATTTGTAAGTAAAGTTTAGTAGTAACTTTTTCAAATATCTTCATAGATGTCTTATTATAAGCTATTAAGACTTTAATACAAATTAATAACTATCCAAAAATCAAAGATTTTACACATAGATAATTAATTTAAATAAAAGTTCATAAAACATACCTGAACATGAAACATTATAAAAACTTGAGTCGTCATTGATTGTCTCTTTTATCACTTCAATTTATTTGTATTATAAATTTAATTAAATATGTAAAAGAAAAATATGGACCTAATGCTCCATAACTTTTCTTTTAGACGTATCATTTTTACTTTTGCCATGTCATCCCAAACATTTGCATCTTAACATGCTTATATTAGACAACAGTTTATTAAATTCTGGGTCTTGCACCTTTCATTGTATCCTCCTTTACTTTCAATCAAATTTCTCGTAAAATTACACAAAATAAAACCTTAAAATTGTTAGTATGTGGGGAATCGAAAAACATGAGAAATTGATGAAGGCTTCAAGACGTGTAGTAATGCCACTTTCTTTAAGGTTTTATTCGCCCCCACCATTTATTAGGTATGCAAAAAGGTTACCGACATATAAACCTCAAGGAAACAATGGAGCCCTATGATTGACGGCGTTTTGCATTGACGATATCAATCTACTATGCACTAAGCAGTATGTGACAAAACTATCAAAATTTTATTGTAGTTTTCTATGTAGTTTTCTCTCTATGTCTTCCAAATGAGAGGGTTCTATTTATAGGCAAAGGAATGCCTCTTCATATGGACATAACTTTTTTTAATATATGTCCATTTGGATAGTCACATCACTTGGTAATTAACTAAAAAATATTACTCTTAATTATTTAATTAAGAGACATTACTTTGAAGACATAACCTTTCATTATTTTGAAAATATTCCAACAACATGGAAAAGAATATAATCTCTATAACTCAATTTTGTTCCACTAATAATGCATCTGTTGAATTCTTCCCTTCTTCCTTTTATGTGAAAGATCTTCACATGAGGGTGGTTTTTTGAGGGGTGGCACTAAAAAATGTGTTTATGAATGGCCAGCTGCAAAATCTGTGCCTACTCCGATTCTTGCTTTCTCTCAAGTTAAAGCTACATCATCCAATTGGCATAATCATTTAGGTCATCTAGTTTTTCCTATATATGAAACATATCTTTTCTAATTATCATTCGAAATTTTCCTCTCATACGACAAAAGATTTTTCATGCAGTGCATGTCTTTGCAATAAAAGTCATAAATTGTCTTTTTCTACTTCATCTCTTACTTCAACACAACCACTTGAAATAATTTTTTCGATGTATGGACTTCTCCCATTGAGTCACAAGATGGTTTCAAATACTACGTCATATTCGTTGATCATTTTAAAAAATACATTTGGTTTTACCCACTGAAAAGAAAATCTGAAGTTCAAGAAGTTTTTAAGGGTAACAAAGCTATGGTGGAAAATTATTTTCAACAAAAATCATCGCTCTTTAATCTGATAATGGGGGAGAATATAAGTGTCTCAAAGATTTTCTTTCCTTAAATGGCATTTATCACTTAACCTCTCCACCAGAAACTCCTGAACATAATGGCTACTCTGAAAGATGACATCGTCGTATTGTTGAAACTGGCCTCGCATTACTTTTTAATGCTTCTCTTCCAACTACCTTTTGGTCCTGTGCCTTTGCCACTGCTATCTACTTAATTAATAGGATGCCTACAACTACGCTCAACCTTTCATCTCCCTATGGATTAATTTTCCACAAAAATCCTAATTACTCTAAACTAATGGTTTTTAGGTGTTTGTGTGACCCATGGCCTTGTCCATATATATCTTGCAAACTTGATCAAAAGTTTCAAGCATGTATATTTCTTAGATACTCTTTATCAGAGTGCATACTTATGTTTTGAACCATCTACGTCAAAAAATTTTAATTCTCGTCATGTTTAATTTGTAGAATCAATTTTTCCTTATACCTGACTTTATAATCATCTACCACGTCCTACCTCCAATACCATTGATATTTGGATTCCCCCTATCCTTTCCATATCAATCCCTACTTCATCACAACTGGCTTCTAACACTATACCTGGAGTACGCACTCAAGAATGTCCTTCTTGCGTTGACATTTCACAAAACTCACAAATTGAGCACCACATAACAGTTAATTCTTCCCATCAAACCCTCGAATCATAAACTAGCTACAACCTCATCAATCTACTGTAACACAAAACAAAAATGCCACCCAACACCACATGATTACCCGAGCCAAAAACAACATCACCAAACCAATTCAAAAGCTCAACCTTCACACCAAAACAACTTCTTCACATAATCTTGAACCTACATCCATCTCTTAAGCCCTCAAAGATCATAACTGGCATCAAGCTATGTCTAAAGAGTATGATGCTCTTATCCATAATGGAACGTGGGAGTTAGTTCTACTAGACAGTATCACTAATTTAGTTGGTTGTAAATGGATTTATCATAGTAAAGACATTCTGATGGTTCAATTAATAGGTTTAAAGCTCGACCTGTGGCCAAAGGCTTTCATCAAAGATGGGGTGTTGATTACCATGAAACTTTTAGACTTGTTATTAAGCCTACCACAATTAGACTTGTGCTTAGTATTGCAGTAAGCAATAGGTGGTCACTTCGCCAATTGGATATTAACAATGCATTTCTTCAAGGTATGCTTTCTGAAAATGTTTTCATGGCTTAACCTCCTGGCTTTATAGATTCTGATCACCCCACATATGTACTTAAACTCCACAAAGCTATCTATGTTCCAAACAAGCCCCGCGGGCTTAGTATCTTAAATTATCTCAATTTCTTCTAAACAATGGATTCCAAAATTCACACTCAAATACTTTTCCTTTTATTCTCAAAAGCAGCCATCATACTTTGTACCCATTGGTGTATGTTGATGACATTATCTTGACTAGTAATAGTGATGATCTTGTATCTCAATTTGTCCACCGTCTTGCTCATCGCTTCTTTTTAAAAGATCTCGAATCACTCTCTTACTTTCTTGGAGTTGAAGTTCTCTCACATCGTCATGGAATCTTCCTTTCACAATGAAGATATATAAAAGACTTACTTGAAAGTACAAAAATGGAAAATGCCAAACCTGTTCTTACTCTCTTACCGACTAGTACATCAATAGTCTCCTCAAAATTTGGCTCCCTTTATTGATCTGACTTAATACTGTGCCATAGTTAGAAGCCTATAGTACCTCTTTCTCACTCGTCCAGATATTCCCTTTACAGTTAATAAAATGTCCTAGTTCATACATAACCCAACTACTGAGCATTAGGTTCTTGTTAAGCACATCTTGCGGTATCTTCATGGCACATTAGACAAAAGACTCCTACTCTATTGCAATTCTCCTTTCTCATTTCATAGTTTTTAAGATTCTCTTCGCGAATGCTCCGATGTAGAATGGGTTGGAAATAAAGATGATTACTCTTCCACAAGTGCCTAACTTATTCATCTTGGTTGAAACCTAATTTCTTGGAGTTCCAAGAAGCAATAACCTGTTGCTCGATCCTTTACAGAGGCAGAGCACTATTCTGTTGTAGCTATCATTGTTGAGCTTTGCTAGGTCTCTTCCTTGCTTGCAGAACTTGGTGTTATCTAGATTTTTCCAATGGTCTATTATGACAATGTCGGTGCCATTCAGTTAAGCTCCAATCCTATTTTTCAGTTTTGCACGATCATGTAGCAATTGACTATTATTTTATCCGTGATCAAGTATAGCCCAGTTTAATAAGTGTAACTTATGTCTCTTCTCTAGACCAACTTTTAGATTTGCTCATCAAACCGTTGTCTACTTCTTGATTTCAGTTGTTACAGGACAAGATTGGCTTTTCCACACGTGGCCTATCTTGAGAGGGCATGTAGGAGAGATAACTGTATCCTAGAATATCTCTTAACTGATATATATATATATATATATATATATATATATATATAGATAAGATATTTTAAAACTTGCATTTCAATTCTAGATTACGACAAAACTATCACGAAACATTTATACAATTGAAGTTCAATGAAAAATTATGCTCTCAAAAATATCGAATTCTTCACCTAGGATCAAACTTCATTAGATTATTTATACTTAGTCGAGTATCTTAAAGTATGTCATGTGTTGTTTACTTATTGGATTTTGGTTCTTATAGTATGGATGATCTTCCCTCAATAAGTGGAGTTCAATTTTACTTCTAAAGAGTTAGGTGATGGTCACATATCTTATATGTTGTTAAACTGACTTGCTAATTAAGGCTTAACAATATATAATATATACACAAACATTCATAAGGATAATTCATAAACATGTTTTTTTTTTTGCTTTTTCGGAAAGATTATCATTAGGTGTTATATTTAATAATACTGATGGCTATTTGATGAAAACAATAGAACTTTGAAGTTATGCAGCTTTCGGCCACTAAAACCATTCAAATTGAATAATTTACTATAACAAATGGGAACCTAGAACATGCATTTTCTAAAAGAATTGAAGTCAAGAATTCAATTACATTTTATCAAATATTAAAGATAAATAATACTCTCTACGTCTTAATCAAATTGTTACAGTTGATTATTTTTGTGAAAATTTTAAACTTTAACCTTTATTATGGTAATTATTTTAATTAATTAAATTTTGCAAAACATATATTTAAAAACTATTTCAATTAAAATTTTTAAAATATATATTTTAAAATTTTTATCAATAATGAGTGCAAAATAATAAAGGTCAAAATTAAAAAATTTGACCAACAAAAGTCAAAATGTGACAATTTTATTGGAGCAAAGGGAGTAAACAATTAAATCCAACTAAAGTTTTAAACTTTGGTAACATTTAATTTTGTTTTTAATCATTACAAATTTTGTTAACTATTATATAGCTACTAAGGTCTAATGTTGATTTGGCCATTTAACAATTTAATAATTAATTTTTTTAATAGTAATAGATCATTAATTATATTTGAATTTCTGGTTACTAACATATTTAAGTATAAGGCTAAATTTGTACTACAATATAATATACATTAAATATAATAAATATATAAAAATAAATATAATATATATTATACAATTATCGAGTCATTTCAAATTAAGTTAGAACCTTGAATATTAAAATTAAAATCTGATATATTTTTATTCGATCATTCTTAAGATGTTTAATTAATTTAATATTTTTGTATGATTTCTCTCAAATATTGAAAGCATTTTTTTATTTGAATAATTACCCAGCCATTAAACATGCTTATTTCCTTTTGAAATTAAGTTTTTTTAATTAGGCCATCAGTCATTACTTTTGACCTTCATTTCATCTATTCTTTAAGTTATCTATACATATAGGTTGAAAGCTGAACTTCGCAATAAAGTCAGTTGACATATGGAGTTTACAATTTGGTCCCACTTCTGACTCAATGCTTTGCCAAAAAATAACAATTAGGAAGAGTTTGATAAGTAGCAATTTCATTTTTCTGCACTTAAATCAGACGCGGTCATCCTTTCCTTCTTTAATAATTTGATCAGGCCAATCTTTAAGAATAAAAAGAGACATACGATCGCTTCCTATGCGAATATGAAATTTTTTAACTAAGAAGAGCTAAACAAATAGAGCCATCATAAATATATCTTTTCTCTTTTTTATAAGAGATAAAGCAATGTGGCAAGGTTGTTTGTAATTGATTTCGACCATAACAAAAACAAATACCTACACAATCAACAACATTCAATATGAAAGAAGCATACACAATCAACAACATTCAATATGAAAGAAGCATTTATTCATATGCTTCATAAGCATATACCTGGCTAGGATCATGTATCTTTAGACTGTGTTTGACTACTTATTTACTCTATATAATTTGGTTTATGACTATTTAGTGGCTTTAGTTTGTGACAGAGATATAAACAAAATAATTTATTTGCAATTTTATTTTTAATATTATTAAATATTTTGTACTTATAATACTTTTACTTTTTATATATGAAATATATTGGATTAGAACTATGAATAAATTAATCAATATTAGCTATTAAATGTATAGCAAAATGTGACATGGCGACAAACTAGACAATTAGTAAAGGTATGATGAAATCACTGTCATTATACAATTTACTCTTTACCGACGATCCATAACATTGCAATAAGTATAATCATATATGTTAAAGTAAACCCTAAATTGGCAATTCTATCATCGCTCAAACCATCAATATAAAAATAATTTAAAATAACTTTCCCGATAGCATTAATACCGACGATGAAAAATGAGTTATGCTTGTATACCTTGGTATAAACTATAAACCTTGTTCCGATAGTTGATTTTTCATCATTATAGATCTATACCGACAATGATTTTGTTAATGCTTAATACTTTTTCAGAATAGCTTTATTAACCATCAATATAGGCCTTTTACACTTATAGCATTGGGTTTTTTAGTTTTACCCATGATTTATTGACCACCACTATATGGTAGTTTGTTTATAGTATATGAGTTTTATGGTGAAACCTATTATGGTTATAGGAAGGATGCTAGTGTGTATCGTAAATGATGTAAAGACATAGGAAAACTCTTATCTGGTTTTTGTGGTAGTCTAGTGGATATTCTAACTATATGTTGAACGTATTGGTGCAAGGTGAAATAAGGCTGTATACTTATATATGGATACTAAAGGAAGCTTTGGGATATTAATGTTTGGTCACGCTAATGTGTTGTTGAGAAACCAATAATGCTATAAAGGCCAAGGAAGATGCCATTGATCATATTTCCAGTTTGAGTTAAAGGTAAAATCATCATTCCAATAAGCAATGCCAAATTATTTTGGTCTACTGGAGCTAAAAGTAGACGAGCCTGAAGGTGAAGTGAAATAAATTTGTCAACCACAGAAAATGGTCAAAAAATTACTAGAATTGAGACTTCAAAATGTCTTAGATGCTTAAGTCAAATGTAGGGCTGGAGAGGCAAAGAAGTATGGAAGTGAATAGATTATAATAATGGCAGAGAAACTTTGGATTCTGTAGTTTGTTTAATATCTAACCTTTTATACCTTAATTCCATGTCACATTTTGGCCAACAGGTGTTAGCATGTTAAAGAATATTGCAATATAATTCTTCAATGTTAGATTGGAAGATCAATTTGCAACTATCGAGTTCCTCCTAGATAAGACTAGTGGATTAATTTGGAGCTGCTAAATTGTCATAAATTTGACATTTGAAAATCAGGTAATGAAGATTAAGGCATGAATCAGGTCGCTCTCTTGAGAATGATACGTGCCCTCTAGGTGATAATAACCTGTGAAAAAAGGTTTTATAGCAACTCGTCCCTTAGCATACAACAAACCAATCACCTACTGTACACACTTATACAAGTTAAAAGGTAAAACCTCTACTAAATTAACATTTCCTTCACTCAATTATTAGCATTCTTTAAAAAGAGTTAGGAAGACCTTTAAAAAAATAAAGAAACTTTTGTTAGTTTTACTAGTTCTAATTGATTAACATCTTGATAGAACAATTACTTAATCTTAATCAGCCTACATTTAAATATTTTTGGACTTGCTATTTTTTGTTAAGTTATTTTGAATAATACAAAAATATTCTCAACTCTTTTGGATAGTCAACAATGTGTTAATGCATATCTAATTATAAACCAATTTTTAGATAAGTTTTACAAGCCTTAAAACCAAGAAAAACACTTTAACAATGATCTTCATATCAATTTAGTGATACTTTAGGGTTTTGTATCGATACAATGCTTGGCAATAGCTTAAGTGTTACAAAACCTTGACTGTACTGATACAAGCTTCATGTGCATCGATAGCCAAAAGATTGCATCGATACATGATATAGCCAAATGATACATTAGCTTGTAATGGTCATATTTTTTATGAAAATGTATCAACACCTGCACTTAAGTATTGATACATTGGCGTGGGTTTGAACATTAACATGTATTTATAAAGCTCACAATAACTCTCCATCAACCTAATTAATGCCCAACACCTGTAATTCATATTAAGCTATAAATAGAGGTTTACAACTGTTCAAGATATAATTGATACCAAGATTAATCAAGAAATTCGCAAGAAAGCTCAAAACTCTCTAAGTTTTTCATTCTCATCATATTTGTAATCACTTGTATCCCTTGAGTTTATTTTTATCTATTCTTCCTTATACTTAAAATCCAGCAAACACCCATGTATTAGAGGATTTTGATTATTTGCAGACACTTTCACTTACAAAAAGAATTTATCTAAGATTGCTTGAGAATTCAGGTAGAATTTAGGGACTTAAAAGGTTCTATCTTAACCTCAAAAAATAGTGCTATGAGGTTATACCTTATCCATAAATGTAACATTTTCACTAGTGGGTTGTAAAAATCATTTTGGTAAGAAAGTGCCAAGAAGAGAGGATATAGGTTCCAAGTTCAAGGATCAAACCTTTATATATCACATGTTTGATTTTTTCTCTCTCTCAATTTATCTTTATCTTTATTTGATTTCAATTTTTAATTAAAGTTGATTTTAAGATTAAATTTTTAAATGAACTAATCACTCATTCTTAGTTTATTCTTCTATTTGAGTTAAGAATTGGTATTAGAGCTTTAATCTCTATTATAGGTCTAATAACCTTAGGGAAACATCTTTCTAATAACTCAAATAAGAAGTACAAATATGGTGTTTAAAGCTTCAAGAAATTCACATGAGATAAAAAGTTGAGATGAAGTATGTGTCATGGCCTTTGAATCAAATCGAAATCCTATGGAACTTGAAAGGCCATTCCATCATGAGACCTCTTTTCTTCAATAAAGATAGCTATTCATATTAGAAAACAAGGATGAGGTTTTTTGTTCAAGCCAATGATTATGAAGTCTGAAAGGTTATCACATATGGACCACTCATTCCTACAAAAAGAGTTAGAGACATTATTATGCTAAAAAAAGAACATGAGTGGGATAAGCAAGAAACCAAGATGGCACAAGTAAAGGCTAAGATTATTCATACACTATTTTGTGCTCTAGGCCCAAATGAGTACAATCGAGTCTCACTTTATGATAATGCCAAGTAAGTGTGAGATAAATTGGCAATCACTAATGAGGGAACAAATTAGATTAAGGAATCCAAAATTAGTATGCTTACATTTGACTATAAGTCATTCAAACTAAAGCTGAATAAAACTATCAAAGAAATGTTTGATCTGTTTATAGATATGATCAATAGTCTATAGGCACTTAGAAGACATATCCAAATAAAGAGATGATGAAGAAGTTTTTAAATAGTCTTCTTAAGTCTTAGAAAGCAAAAGCAACGACAATTTTAAAATTCAAGAATTCTAACACACTTTCATTGGATAAACTCATAGGTTCTTTCCTAACCTATAAAATAAAGATCAAACATGGTGAAGAGCCAGCCAATAAGCTAGTGTTGTTTTTAAATCAACCATTTAAAGTAAAGAAGATGATGAAGAGGCTGAGGAAGATGAAGAAATGACCATGTTAGCAAAGAGTGATAAGTTCATGAATATAAACGAAATACATATCATTCTTGTCCTTTGAAGGTTATCACTTATAGAGGTAAACTCACTAAAAGTGAGTGGATTCTTAATGGAGTTAGCACATCTCAAGATACGATTATTAAAATGAAATGAATCCCAAAAGGCATAAGAATTGTGAACATCAATGCTGAAGGACCCAAGAAATTTTGGGTACCATAAACAAAATATGACTTTGTGTTTGTAAAAGGAAGAGCATTGCTTCAAGGCAAATTTAACAAAGAAGAATTCTTAATACATTGATAGTGGATGATCAAGACATATGATAAAAAATAACAGTCAATTAACGTTACTTTTGGTTACAATTAAAAAAGACACATTGAATGCATTGAAATCATTGGTAACAATTCCTCATCTAATATTGAAAATGTTCTTTTTGTCAAAGGTCTCACATATAACATCCTTAGCATTAGTCAATTGTGTGATAAATTCATGAAAGTTATCTTTGAGTCCATGAGTTGCCAAGAGGAAATATTTGTATTGTGCATTTAGATAATTTATCTTCTTTAAATGTTTGTCTTGTATCTCGTGATGATATGGCTTGGTTGTGATATAGAAGATTAAGACATGCTAGCATGATTGTGATTTCTAAGTAATCTAGGAAAGACCTTCTTGTTGGATTACCAAAAATGAAATTTGAAAATGATAATGCATATGATGCATGTGTTCAAAGAAAACATAAGATAGCTTCATTCAAACCCTTTAATATTGTTTCAGCTACTAGAGTATTACAATTAATTTATTTTGATATTTTTGGTCATATTAGGACATTAAGCTTAAGTTTTAAAAAATATGAATTTGTCATTATGGATGATTACTCTAGGTGTAATTGGATTATCTTTTTATGCTCTGAAGGTGAAGCCTTAGAAAAAATTAATTACTTTTTGTAAAATTATTCAAAATGGAAAAGGATTTTCTATTTCAAGCATAAGAAGTGATCATGGAAAAGAATATGAAAACCTTGGATTTAACAAATTACATAATGAAAATGTTATTAGTCATAATTTCTCAACTTTTAGAACTGCTTAACAAAATAAAGTTTTTGAGAGGAAAAATAAAACCTTGGAAGAAATGGATAGGACCATGCTTTATGAAAATAATTTACCTAGATAATTTTAGGCAGAAGTCATAAATACTTTTTGTTATATTATTAATAGAGTTATGGTTAAGCCAATTTTAAAGAAACTCTATATGAACTTTTTAAAGGAAGAAAGCCTAACATTAGCTATTTTTACCTTTTTGGATATGAATGTTTTGTATTAAATAATGAAAAAAAAATCTAGGTAAATTTGATACAAAAAATGATGAAGGCATTTTCCTTGGTTATTTAATGAATTCAAAGGCATTTAGAGTGTTTAATAAAGGAACTTTAATTGTTGAAAAATCCCTTCATGTTATATTTGATAAAGCTAATTCACCATTGAGAAAGGTATATCTTGATAATGATGATGTAGAAATATATATCAAGAAAATCAAGTTGAAGCATCACGTAAGAAGCGGGAACAAGATCTTCTAGAATAAGCCTTCAAAGAAAAATAAATTTCTTGAGCTAAATTAAGTTGGAAAAGAAAGAAATCATCTTAGAGAGTTGGCTTATGTTAAAGAATATGAGATTCTCGATGATCCAAATCAAGGTAGAAGAATGATATCATCTCTTAGAAATGCATGCAAATATATAGCTTTTTTTTTTTAGATTGATCATAAGAATATTGATGAGGCCTTAGAAGGTAACTAGCTTATGACCATGTAAAAAGAGTTGAATCAATTTGAGAGAAGTAAAGTTTGGAATTTAGTAAAATAACTTAGTGCCTATCCTATCATAAGTACAAAATGGGTTTTTAGAAATAAACTTAATGAGCATGGAACTATGTTAGAAACAAAGCTAGATTAGTAACTAAGGGGTATAGTAAAAAAAAAGAATTGATTATGATGAGACTTATGTTTCCATAGCCAGATTAGAAGCTAGTTGAATACTTTTAGGATTTACATTTTTAAAAATTTCAAATTATTTTAAATGGATGTTAAAATTGCTTTTAAAATGGATTTATAAATGAGGAAGTTTAAGTTGAACAACCTTCTGGTTTTAAAAATCCTCATTATCCTAATCATGTCTTTAAACTTTCAAAAACTTTATATGGTTTAAAGTAAGTTCCTAGACATAGAATGAAAAGTTTTCATAATTTTTAATTGAAAAAAGTTTTAATAGAGGCAAAGGTCACATAACTCTTTTCATAAAAGTTAAAGGTAAAGACATTTTATTAGTTCAAATTTATGTTAATGATATTATAAATTGTGCAAATAATAAGTCTCTTTGTCAAGAGACTTATTAGCTTATGCAAAGTGAAGTTAAGATGAGCATAATGAGAAAATTATACTATTCTTTTGGGATTAAAGTCAAGCAATCTAAAGATGGCATCTTCATCAATCAAGCAAAATATACAAATAAGTTACTCAAGAGGTTCAAGATGGATGAAAAAGCCTTTCATAACACCTATGGGTACTTGAACAAAGCTTGAAAAGGATAAAGAAGGTAAATGTATTAACTCTAAACTTTATAGGTTTATGATTGGTTTATTGCTTTATCTTATCGCAAGTAAACCTAATATAATGTTTCGTATATTTTTATGTGCTAGATATCAATCTTCACCTAAGGTGTCACATTTAGTTATTGTAAAAAAAAATTTAATATCTTAGAGACTCTCCTAATTTAAGCTAAAAGGATCATCATTTACTTTACATGCTTATTTCGATGCAGATTTTGGTGCTTACAATATTGATAGGAAAAGCTCTTCAGGTACTTGTTAATTTCTTTGAAATATGCTCATATCATGGTTTTCCAAGAAATAAAACAATGTTGCCCTGTCTATAGTCGAAGCAGAATACATATCACAGTAAGTTACTATGCCCAAATCTTGTGGATAAAACAACAAAAGGATGATTTTGGAGTTACCATCCATTACAAGAGGAAAGCTTATTTATAGATTATTTTCAATGAAAAATATTTGTCCAAAAATTTAAACTATTTTCGACAAAATTGATCTTTTTTTATGGAATTTCAGTCAGAAAATATTTCTATCAAAAAGAGTTGAATTTTGTTGGAAATAATTTTGGCGAGCAACTGTTCATACATAGTTATTTTTTGTTTATTGGCTTCTCAATTCTCTTCTGCAAAATTAATCTAGAATTTTTCTTTTTATTATTATTTTTATGTGAATTTTTTGTAATTAGTGTTGCATATATATATGTTTTATTTTTATTAGGGCATAGGGTGTTATTAGTTAGATATTATTTTTAGATTAATTTTTATGAATTTGTAAGATATTCTGTGTAGATTATTTAAAATAATTTTAGGATATTGTTACAAGTATAAAAGTATTTATGTTTGATTTTTAAGCTATGGTGTCTTCTTCTCACTTTCGTCAGTAGTTAGTTTATCATTGCATGATAAAAGTTTATTATTGCATTACTTATCATGCTATAAAAAACATAAGTTAAATTTTTAATAAATTTAAATAATTTTTTATTTACTTAATTGCGCTATGGACAAATTAATTATTTTTTAAATAATTTTATGCTTTAATTTTATTTATGTTATATATACGATTAATTTTTAAGCATAAATTTAAATAATTCTATTAAGTATGTATTTATCTTTGAAATATATTATTATTTCATTAGATTTGATTAATGTTTTCTTATTACTGCTATAAATACGATGCGAGCTATTGATAGAGGTATAAGTAGAGCTTAAGCTGGTTGTTAACCCTAATAAGGTGTTTTATTACAAGTATCTAGGGTGGCTACTATATAACATGGATCTACTAATGCAGGGACGTGTGCGATAGCTGAGTAGGATCCACCTCTATCCCACATGAAGCCTCCCTCTGAGGGACTATATAGATTAGTACTTTTCATCTAATCTCCCAAAATTTAAGATGGACAATGGTTGATCAGACCTTGCAAATACATAACTACCTATAACGATAACTGAGGTGACTGATGCTATTATTGCTCATCAATTTGAGGTAAGTGGTCCATCCACTGCATTGAGGAGACGAGATTAAGGTTGGACAAAGACAGTACATCCATAGCTAACCCTTTTGATAAGTTTTGGCTTATAATATTAAAAAACAAATAAGTTTAATTAATAAATTTGTCACAATAAATTAACTATGATTAGTTATTATATCCTAATAGCTATCTCATTTTACTGTAGGACTTTTATTGAGCTATCTGTGAAGACCACTATTGCTATATTAATTAGGCAGAGTGCATTATAATTGAGCTGGAAGAAGATCTTGGCTGTGACAAAAGACCATATATTCACTTTTGTTTGGTAAACTTTCAATTAAAACCAATTTATACTTATGATTTTAATAAATATCAAAACATAACATATTTTTCTTATGTAATAATTATAACTTTTTTGGTGTGGGGTAAATGCTAGTGGCTTGTAGAACAAGCACCTATGGCATAACAATTATTCAAAGCCACTGGAAAGGAATAGTTCAAAAATGAGGAACACTGAGTGCGACAATGCTTTGAAATTCTTCAAGACTATCCATTTTAAGGACTGCAAGGGTTATTAATGCAATTCGATCACAGTCTCTATATGGGACCAATTTGTTAACCTCTGCGGTTCAAATGCTGGAAAGCGAAATCTGCTAAGGCATCAACAAACTAGAAGATGGAGAATTAAGGTTCCATAACCAAATACACTGGTTGGTTGGTTCTCTTTCTTGTGACTTAATAGAGGATGGAAGTAAAAAGTTAAACTATTTTATAATTATAAAAACTTTATTAAATAATAATTTTGTATTTTTCTTATATTATATGAGTAAATTTGAGCTAAATGTCAATTTTCTTTATTTGTAGTCACAACAACTACAGTGTGAGTTGACATTTTTAGAAGTCTCCATGCAGATTCATCGACATGCTCATGGTACTAGAGACTTTGTTAATGGAAAGTCTCACACTATCAATGTAAGTAATAAAAATATTATACATTTATAAATGATATTATTTTACATTAAATGCTAATTAATACATTATATTGCTTTTGTATGAAAGGTATGTTGCAAAATTTTAGCAATAATTTAGAGATGATCCATCCATATATCTTGAGCTTGACCTTCAAAGTTAGTTTCAGGATATTGGAGGCATGGAGACCACTTAAACACTTTATGGTTTTAGAGCTAGGTCGAAGGCATATCATATTTTTTTTTGTTTGCTAAGGGTTATCGATGTCTGATACAACGAGTTACACTACGACCATTCCTATCGCTGCCTAACAAGCGTTGCTACTGACACAACCGTCTGTGATCGATCCTGATCTACATGAAAGGATAGACAATCTGACTCATGTTATTGGTCAGATGCAATAGGTTCTGTTCATAATATCAAAATGGCAGGAGAAGTAGGAACAATAGATTCTTCTGCTACAGAAACAGATGAAGTAGACATAAAAGCAGCTAGAATGTACAAATTTCATGATCGCACAGATCAAAGAGAATCAAGAGGCACTTCAATGACTCCTCAATGGATGGGGGATCAGTTTTAGCAATAGTAGCCTTCCACCATTCCTTTATCCCAAGTGATTTATATATTGTATTTTTTGTACAACATTTTACAAACAATTTAATTTATTTTTAATATATCATCAACTTATTTAATTATTAATCTCTATTTATTATATATATTAACATTTTATATTTTAATTATAATAAATATAATTTATATTTATTTTCAAATTAATTATTTAACTTAAAACCATTTAAATATCAAATAAAAGTAATATGATAAATTTAATAAAAATTAAAAAAATTAAAAAGAATTTTTAGCGATGAAAAATTTTTGTAGTTGCAAACTATTATCGATAGATTTTTATAATAGAAAATCAGTTAAATTAGATTTCAACAATGAAATTTTCTATCACTAAAAATGATACTTGCGACAGAAATTTATGTCTTTAAGAACTATTTTCAACTAATTTTTTCAGTCTCTAAAAATTTTCAGTGATTAAAAAATTCCATCAAAAAATTATTTTTCTACGAATAATTTCGTCAAAATTGTTCCATTGGAAATAATCATTTCAGATAGAAAAGATATTGGTGATAGAAATATTTTTAGCAACTTCATTTATAGCATTGGATTTTTTGACAAAATTTTCATCAGAAATAGTTTTTTTCCACAAATTTCCTTGTATTTTCAATGAAAAATTCCATAAAAAATAAGCCTTCCCATTGTTGTGATGGATCATATTCCCATTAATTGTGACAATACTAGTGCCATTAATCTCATCATCAATCCTATTCAAAATTCTAGAACTAAGTAGATTGAAATTAGACACGCTTTGTTAGAGATCATTTAAAAAAGGAAATATTGTGCTTAAGTTTGTTGACAACTGCATTAGTTAGTGGATAATTCCCAAAACGTTATGATCAGGATAGATTTTGCCCCATTGAAGGTGAATTTGGATTAATGAATATTCCTTGATAATATTTCAATACCTTATTTTATGATGTGAACAAGTTTGTTTATTATTGACATATCATATACACTCACTTGAATGATGTTTGAGTTGTGGTTACTTTGCTTGATATAATACCTCTGTTTTATAGACCTATTTGGTCATATAATGCACTTAATGAAACTCTTTGATGCCAATTTGGTTACATGATAGTTTAACCTAAACTGTGATTTTATATTATGATTATGCTTGATGAATGAGTTTATAAAATTGTTGAATTTTGTCCCCTTGTATGTATGTTCTTGATGGATGATGCATTAAAATAACCAATTTTGCACATGCTTAGTACAAAATTGCATGCTCTAGGGTAATCTAAAGTTTCTACTTTGGTAATAAGTCTTTGATTAAAATTTTTCATGAAAAATTCTAGTTTAATGATTTTTAATCTTTATATGTCATTTCATACGAAATGTTTTCATTCATAACGATTGGTAGAAAAATTTAAAGGTTTTCTAACCTTTTTTTTTTAGATTTTTTAAGGTTTATATTGATATAATGTTGCTTGTATCTATCCAATCATCAAAATTTTGGAAAACCCCTTTTTGATCGTTGTGTTAATATAATAGTCATAATACCGATAAATGTATTGATACAACCTAAAATTTTATTGATACTTGCTCCTATTTTTGAAACCCCTGCACATATCTTCATTTCTTCGAGTCATCATCTACCCTCTTTCTCTCTCGGTTCATCTTGCACATCCCCATCAAAATTCTTTTAAATTTATTTGTTTTCACTTTATTTACTTCTTCAATGATTTTTGCTCTTCAAAATCTTTTTTTTTCCATCGTCCACTTCTTCTAAACTGCACCTCAATTTCCTTAGACTTGAAACATTTTCTTTCAAAACCCTACTGTTACATTTTTTTAAGTCTTATTTTCTCTCAAAAATTCTTTTTTTTTCATGTGTTTCCTTTTTCTGTTATCCCCTATTGAAATTATTGTATTATGGTTACATTTCTCCTCAAAATCATTAAAACCACTTATCAAAATCTATCAAACACTAAATGTTCGACACCTTGACCAACCCTCACCCTAGCATATTGCTTTGCCCACTTGCCAATCCTTCCCCCCTACTTATCACACTCACCCTACCCACCTAGGCTACTCTTGTAAAACCTCTTTGAACCTATCCAAAACTTATCCATTTCCATCTGACCCACTCCTAACACCTCACCAACATCCATATCATTGTCCAAACCCTTTCGTCTGTCCAGTCCACCCTTTAAACCCAACCTTTTACTAGATATTTGATGAAAGATCCCTTACACCATTTTCACTCTGACACCTTTACAATACCTCTTCGAACTAAATGAACCACCAAAATAATCGTCTCAAACTCCTGCCACCATTACCTCTACCAATCAACCTCAAAACTAGATTGCAAACCAGCTTCCTAACCAAACTTAGTCTTTCTTCAATTGTGCTTCCATGACACTTGGGCTCATTAACGCTTTAACACCATTTATGGTCGAATATCTATCCAACAATGTTGAGTCATGAATTTCCCTTTCCTTTGCTCCATTGTTTTCCCATACCTCTAAACCTTCGATAATTTAGGATAGACCAAAGTTTTCTCCCTAAGTTGCTTAGTTTGCAAGAACCTCACCTACGCATTCTTTAGTAGCAATATCTTTGTCTATGATGATCATGGTGACCATATTATTGCCTTTCGCTCCTACCTCTTGAGTGGTGAATTTGTTGTCACTCGAGTATCCATGACCATTATGTTTATTTCAAATAAAGGCATAGCCAGAAAAAGTATGGCACAAGCCAAATTACGCACCATTAACAACAAAGCCACCCTACTTCTTCAATATGATTGATTTTGACATCTCATGAGTTCCCATATTATCTGCCTTTACAGCACCAAACACACCAGGCTTAGCCTAACCAATTATTGATGGCTACATATGATCCAAATTGTTTGCTGTCCTAACCTCATTACTTTATATTTATTAATCTCGTCAATGGTGTCAAAGTTTTTTACACCTTTCTCAATGCTATGCCATTAAGCTACTACTTTGAAGTTTATAGCTTCAACTTTTCTTGCAACCCTGACCTTTTAATTGTTATCTTGGAAAAAAATCTGTGGGCAATATTAGTTATGATGTTAAGGATGGCAACTGGGTTCTCAAGCCATGAAAACATCCTTCACAATTATCTGTGCAACTTAATGCTGCCATGCCCAATGATGATCCTGTGAATGTTGACATCTCGAGCATCATAATGTCCACAATTGTCGACAACATGCCTCACCTTTTTATGAAAGAAGTGTGCACTATTGTAAAATATTTTTCTCTCGATCAAAAAGTGTCTCGTTGATAAGGACTCTTACTTTTAACGTGATCTGATGGAAGCAAGAAAGTATGGATCTTTAGCCTATGATAATAAAGGGGAAATTCGGATGAATCACTCATCCAACAAGTCTTAAATGGCCACCACGAAATGGCCAATGCTTGGAGTCACCATTGATCATTTGGGCTAGGCATGATGGATAACTATTGGAACCTATATTCTGAGTTACGAAGCTCAAAACATTGATTCCAAGTCTTTGTGGTCCAAAAATTTGATAGGGTTAGGCTTGAGAGTTGGTTACACATGAAAAAGTATTAACATCTCTATGACACCCGAAATTAGTACCTTTTAGCTATATCTTATCTCAGTTTTAGTTTCTTTGATTTTAGCTTGTCATTATTTCGATATAATCCTTTTTATGCGTGAACTTTGTATGAAATAGTAAATTTAGGTTTTAAAGGAAAATTTTAATCCATATGTATCCTTGAGAGTGGGAAACATAGAGATTTTGATAAAAATAATCTCCGGATTTAATTTTTTAAAATAGGATATTTCGTGTTAAGCATTAGAGGGATATTAATATCGAAACATTACCTTTATGATATTTGAAAATGATTTGGAAACATAAATGCAAGGTGAACATCATGAAAAAAAGGGTGCTAGTAAGACAAAATAATATATTGCATAACATAAATCATACAAAAAAAAATGGAGGACAATCGAAATTTATCTTGTAATTATCATCGTTAGTAAGAAATAACCAAGTTAACAATTTTTAATAAGCATTTGGATCCACTAGACTATCAACATGCAAAACCAAGTTTGAATTTTGAAAAGTTTGAAGAAAATTCGATAAAGAGAAAATTTAATTTTTGATGATTTTTGAAAAGGCAAGATTAGAAAACTTAAATTGACAAAAGTTAACTATTTCTTGAAAAGGTGACATTTTTTACTTTTTTTTTTGACAAAATTGACAATTTTGATTTTAAAAAATAGGAATTGATAAAAATAGAGGTTGATAAAATTTGAAAAAAAAAATGTTTGTGCCTTGCTCTGAGCTTGGGGTAGACACATTTTTTAAACTCAATGGGGGTGGGCCAAACTCACTTGGGCCATTCGAATGCCTTAAAGAGGGATTTTGAAATATCAATTAATTATGATAAATATTAAAAATAGGGGATAGCATTATGCTAGTCCCTTTTTCTGATTTTATGCCATGGTGATTCGAAGGAGTTAGGAGTAAAAGAAGGCACTGTTGAAAAGATAACTCGATGAAGATCAATATAAAAATATTTAAAAAATCTAAAAAATTATTTTCCATTATGAAATAATTTTTAAAATTGAGACTAGTTTGACACTAGCAGCAAGTGCAAGGAACACAATGCAATAGACTTGAAAAGTCATTTCGAATTATTATATCACAAACGATAACATTCTAGAAAGGGAATTTCATGAACTTTTCAGAAAAATATTTCAAAATCCAAAAAAGTCATCTAATGGACCAAAATGTTCCAAACAAAAAGCAATTACTGATTCTAAGGGTTCCAAATAGCATTGGTTCAAAAAATTATAACTCCCTCATCTGAAATGATCCAAAAGCAAACGAGCTACTGCTGGAAAAGCAATCTAATGCCCTTTAAGGGAAAAATATTTAAAAATTTCTTGAAAATTTGTTTAGTGTTTGGAAATGATTTTTAAGCCATGATTATAATGCTGCCGACATGAAACTAGGGAAATTTTCGGTGTTTTTAGGCTTTCTAGAATTAGACTTAGGCTATGGACATTCGAATGTTTGTGATAAGATGAAGGTCAATGATAGTGGCTTCAAAATCTCATTTGTACAATCTTGGAGTAATTTGGGATGATGGAACAGCCTATTAACCATGTCACTAGTAAGGGATATTGGACTACAAGATCAAGGCATAAACAAGTTACAAAAGTTTAAAAGACATTTCTCTTTTTGAAAATAAAAATATTTAGCCTTATTTAATTGTAAATCTAGACATGGAAACCTTATTTTTTCCTCATGATTGGAGGACCAGTAGATAGAAAACCTTAAGCCCATTTTAATCTCCATTTATTAAAGTTAACATAGTTTAACTGTGGGGTTTTGGAAAACATATTTTTGACAAGCATCAAATAAGCATTTTCACTAGTATATGATGAACTAAATATGATATTCATGACAATAAATGTAGAAGACAGGTTTAAATAAGAAAGATGACATTTAAACATGAAAATGATAACAAAATTGTAAAGAAATGAATAGAATAATGCATGGAGATATTAACTTCATGAATGACATTAAGAATCATGCCATGAAAATTATGTGAACATGCTCAAACAAGAAGGAAAGCTTTCAAAAATTTTTAAGATAGCATTAAAAAATGCTTTCAAGATGATCCAAGCACATAACTTTAAGAAAACATAGTGAAAGGGTCAACAAAGCATCAAAATCCTAAGCCTACCACAACTAAGGCCATAAGATGCATGAGAATCTTTAGATAAAGTCATGGTCATCATATTAAAGCTCATTACAATAATGAAAATGTAAAAAAAAAAATACAAATAAATGAATAGAGAAAAGATAGGAAATATATCCCAAAGCCTAGTTACATTGGTGGAAAAGTCTTTGCATTTGTAACTCACTTTTTTCCCTTCCTTCACTATGATTTAGCAAGAAAAAGTGGCCAAGAATGAGCTTGATGGTTGTAACACCAATAAAAGGGAGTTTTAAGAGGAAATGTGATGGTAAATAAGGGTTTTTGGCGGGTTAAGAAAGAGCTATAGAATAATATTTTTTTAAAAGGTTAAGGCTGATGTAAAAATGTGTGCATCATCTTTTGACTAAGCACATAATGTATCTTATATAAGATTTAATTATAGCCATAAAACACCTAGCAAAGATAGGTTGTATAGGACATTTATGGTGTACAACATGGTGAGTCATTGTACCAAGGAGCAAGCTTTTAGCATTTCATTGGTTGATACATAGCCTTGGCAGTAAGAATAAACTATGCATGAGTTGACATATAAGAAAAGACTTGCTTGCCCTTCATTAATCCATATTATAGCATGAGATGCCCTTATAACAAAGCTTAATAGACCATTCAAAACTGTTATAAACCAATGTTTAAAGCCTAAAAATGAAGTCCACATGACTTTTAGGAAGTTATGTATGAAATTAGATGATTTTTGGAGACAAAGTCGTGACCAAATTTGTGTTTTAATGTCATGTTGCAAAAAGGGTGAAAATAACATTAACTGGGTAAATTTTGTCTGTCTGTATTGATACAAAGATTTTTCTATTGATACTTAGAAAATTTTACCCAGATGTATCGATACATCGAATAATGTGTCAATACATTGGGCCTGTATCAATATTATCATTTGTGTCTTAATACATTTTGGCTAAAAATTGTGATTTTAGTTATGACATAACTCTGTATTGATACATATGCTTAATGTATAGATATGGAGAGTAACTGTATCGATACATGGCCTTTTCTATCGATACTAATCGTAGGTCTTGCAATTTTTATGACGTGAAGGCCTTATATCGATACTTAAAGGGCATGCATCAGTACATAATCATAAATATGAATTTTACATGCCTTTGGCTTTCTGAGCACCTTATCTTAGCTTGAAATGATAGATGATTGGTCGATGCTTGTCCAGTTAACCTTGATGACACCCCGAATGGTGACCTTTAATGTCTTAGAAGTTGACCCATACAAAATAAAGTGTCTCGAATAGTGAGGATGACATAGAGCATGATGCGCCTATTCTTTTACTGCCCACTGGCACTTCTTCCTCCGCACATATGCTCACCATGCTTGATACTATGGGTCAGTTTGATTCATGGGATCACCACTTTGCCTATCTCGACAGTTATTTTACCACTATCAAGTATCATCAGCGAGAGATGTCCAACAATATAAGTGCTCTCTTGAATGCCTTTCATTGTGCTTTGTGCCTCTTCTACTCATTGATGACCCTTCGATCTATGATGCATGGTTATGCTATAATGTTTTTAAGATCATTTGCAACTTTTAGTACTTTATTTGTTCAGTTTTCATGTTTTTTCAAAGCTCATACATCATGTCGGACATATTTTATGCATTTTCTTGTTAATAAAATTCTCTTTTCATATTCAATTATGCTTATTTTCTCATGTTGGCTTTGAATTGCCATTTTTTTAATACAACAAAAGGGGAAAAAATGCTATAAATTTGCATATGGATATTAAATTTATTGACATATTGATATTGAGTGCCTTGATATGTTGGTATTATGGATATTGAGTACATATCATGAATATGATAAATACTGCATGATAATATTTTTATGAAAATCATGCTCATGATATGGATATTGTTATGATGATCAAATAACATGTTGATGGAGTTAATATTGAATACTTGCATCCATTGACATGGTATAGCTTAATGTGTTATTGATAACGAAAGACTTAAAATTGTTGTAGCTTGAAAATTTTCAAAAAAAATCCTTATTTTCTACAATTTAAATCTTTGAAACAATGCCTTTATTAAAGAGGAGTTTCCATTGACCGTCCTTAAATATAAAGGGAGTTTTTGTAACAAGCAAATTTATCTTAAGTTTTGTCATATCAAAAGGGGGAGATTTTTAACTTTATCGGCTTTGAATTGATCTTGGTTTGACATAACAATAACTTAATCTAAATTAGCTTGTATTTAAAACTTGCAAACTTGGTATTTTTCTTTAAATTATTTTGAAAATACTTTGATTAATAACAAAATATTTCAAACTCTTTTAGATACTCAAAAATGTGTTCTTAATGTACATCTAAGTATAAAATATTTTTTAGATAAGTTTTACAAGCATGAAGCCAAGAAAAACACTTTATAAATGATTTCCATATGAAAATATCAATACCTTAAGTTTTTGTATCGATACAATCTTAGTAGTAGCTTAATTATTCTGAAACCCTTGATTGTATCGATATAGGCTTCATGTGTATCGATACCTTATAGATTGTATCAATACATGATATAGAATTATCAGTATATGGCTTATATTGGTTAGATTTTTATAAAAATGTATTGAGACCACATTTAAGTATCAATACACTGGCAGGGTTTGAACATAGACATGCATTTATAAAGCTTACAATGGCTCTTAACCAACCTAATTAATGCCTAACATGATAATTCATACTTAAGCCATAAATAGAGGTTTACAATAGTTCAAGATATAAGAGATACCAAAATTAATTAAGATGTTCACAAGAAAGCTCAAAACTCCATAAGTTTTCCATTCTCGTCATATTTATAATCACTTGTAGTCCTTAAGTTCATTTGTATCTCTTCTTCCTCGTACTTAAAAACCAACAAACACCCACCTATTAGAGGATTTTAATTGTTTGTAAACACTTTCACTTACCACAACAAGGGATTTATGTGAGATTAAGTGAGATTATTTAAGAATTTGGTTAGAATTCTTAAGGAGACTTAAAACATTTTATCTTAGCTTTAAAAGATAAGATTGTAAGATTATACCGTATCCTCAAAGGTAACATTTTCACTAGTAGATTATGAAATCACCGTGGCATGAAAGTTAAAAATGAGAGGACGTAGGCTCTGAGTTTAAAGACCTAACCTCTATATATTGTGTGTTTGATTTTTTCTCTCTCTCAACCAATCTTATCTTTATTTAATTTCAACTTTTGTTAAAGTTGACTTTGAGATTAAAATTTTAAAAGAACCAATTCACTCCCACTTGATTCATTCTTTTATTTAAGCCAACCATTTTTAAAGGAATAAATTTTTCTTTTGAAAAATGAAATGCTTGTAAATAAAGAATATCTTCACTATTTATAACATATGAGAATTTGGCAAATCAATGAAACATCAACTTCTTTTCATTTTAACTTAAAGGGTTTGTAAATTTCTTTAATAACAAAAACTTACAAAATTAATTAATTTCTTTTTAATTTCACAGTTTTCTTTTAAAAATGTTTTTTTATTAAAATACAACAATAATCCCCCATTTATTTCAATAAAAACATTAAAATACTAACTTTTTAGGAGCAGATAAAAAACTAAGCATACTATATGTGCCAATAGGTTGAACCTTCAGTTAGTGTGTTAATAATCTCTAGTCTAGAACCAATAATCATCTAAGTCTTAAACTAAGGATGCCTTATGGAAATAAAGTATTATGTCACTCATATAGATTTCTAGTGCCGTACAATAAGCTTCTTTAGCAAGCACATTATGGCCATGTGCTTTGTGCTAGTTCTAATGAATGTTTTAGAGAATAAACCTAAATTCTCATAGGAAGTAGCCTTACTTCCACACTCATATAGGTGAGGCTATTAGTGAGGTTATTAGGGATGCTCTTATAACTCTAAATCCCATTCAAATGAGCTCTAGACCTCATTAAGAGCATAAAATTACTCAACCTCCATTATTGTTATAGGATACATGCAATGCATGATAGGGAAAACATTTTAATATTAAATATGCATGTCATCAAACCACTCTATGATTTGTTTTTCCCTTTAAACTAATTCTTGGGATCTATAATCACAAGGTAAGGTATCCTCAAAGTTGGCTTTTATTATTGTTTAAGCTTTAATCCCATTCCCCTCTATGCTATCCAGATCTCTTCTTTAGCTAGAGCTTTTGCCAAAGGATATACAATATTATCACCATTTTCAATATAGTCAATGGTAATGCTACCATTAGTTATATCAGATTTCACATAGTTATGTTTTCTTTTTATATATTTAGATTTTCCAGTGTAATATTTATTATTGCTTCTTTCACTAGCGGTAGTACTATCATAATGGATTAAAACAAATGGTATTGGATTTTCCCATATTGGAATCTCAAATAAAAGATCTTCTTACCAATCTACTTTTTCACTTGTTAAGGCCAATGTAATAAATTTAGCCTCCATGGTGGAGATTGCAATGATTTGTTCTTTTTTTAAATTTCCAGCAAATTGCTCTACCTCCCAACGTAAACACATAACTAGTGAAAAACAAAAAATCACAACCCAAGGTGTTCCAACTAGCATTACTTTAAACTTCAAGTATAGCAAGATAATTTTAATAAAATATACCATAATTAGAGTCCTTTTTAAATATCTCATCACATGATTAATTGCAATTCCAATGCTTTAAGCTTGGTTTACTTGGAAATCTATTTAGTACTCCTACAACATAAGCAATTTTAGGTTATGTGCAATCAGTAGCAATCCTCAAGCTAATAATTATAGCATACTCTTTTTGGTTACATACATCTTGGTTATTATTCGAAGAAAATAAATTTAAATTTGGATTCATTAGCAATTCTAAAACTTGAATTTTTTTTAAAATCTTTTCAATATAATGAGAATGGTCTAGAAAAATACCATTTTAAAGTCTTTGTGATCCTCATGCCAAGAATTACATTTACATCCTTTAAATTTTTCATTTCAAAATGATTAGTAACTAGTTTTTTTGGTAGCACTTATAACCTCTAGATTTGTTCTAAAAGTCAAGAGATTGTCTACATATAAATGAACTATGACATCTGAATTACAATTTGATTGATTGTATATACACTTATCACCTTCATTAGTTATGAAGCCATTAGAAATTGAAGACGCATCAAAATTTTCATGCCATTGTTTAGGGGCATTTTAAACCTTATAATGTTTTTAACAATTATAAACTTTATTTTCCTTACCTGGCATAATAAAGCCCTCACATCGCTCCATATAAACTTATTTTTCCAATTCTCTTTTTAGAAAAGTTGCTTTCACATCTGTTTGATTGATTATTAAATCACAGATACTCAACAACTGTAGTTAGAACACTTGTTGATGTTATTCTACTCATAAGAGAAAAGTATCCAAGAAATCTATGTCCTTTTTTTGTCTAAATCTTGTGGCCACAAGCCAAGCTTTATATTTATCAATTGAGCCATCAAGTTTCAATTTCTTTATCAATACCCATTTACACTATATATTTAGTGCTTGGTGGTAGATCTACTAGTTTTCAAGTTTTATTGGTTATCAAGGAATCCATCTCATCATTCATGGCTTCTTTTTAAATCATAAAAAGATGAGGCCTTATCTAATATGGTAAATCACTTTAAATATTAAAGAAACAATAATTAGGGCTAAAATCTTTTACTATTCTTCCTTTTTAGTTTGTTTTATTTCACTCACAAGTTTATCTTGTTTTATGGATTGAGAAGTAGTTTGCTCTAAGGGTTGCTGGTTATCTGTAGGTCTAGGTTCAACACCACCACTATTTATAGTTTTAAAGGGAAATATATTATCATGAAAGATAGCATATAAGGCTTTAACTGTGACATTGTTTTTTAGCCTAAAAAACCTATATGCCTTACTAGACAAGGCATATACATCTAGATATCTTCATCCCAGGTTTTGAATTTTTAAAATCAGATAACCTACCAAAAACAAGACAATTTTACACTTTTAAATAACTTATATTTGGCTTATAATTTTTCCAAAGTTTGTAAGGTGTTTTTGAATAGCATTTTTATGGTACTATATTAAAGATATGGTTAGCAGTAAGATAGTGCTCCTTATAAATTTTTACAAGCAATAGAGCTTACTAACATAGCATTAGTCAAATCTATCAAAGTTCTATTTTTATGTTCTGCCACCCATTTGATGAAGTAGAAAAAGGGGGAATAGTTTCATGAACAATACCTAAGGACTGAATATAAGCTTTTAATCCAAGATTATCATACTTACATCCTTTGTTACTCTTGAATTTTATAATTTTTCTCCCGAAAAGATCCTTTATCTCTTTTATATAGGTGTAAAAATTTTCAAAAGCTTTACTTTTATTTTTCATTAGATAAACATATGTGTATCTTGAAAAGTTAGTAATAAAGATGAAAAATACCTTTTTCCACCTTGAGTTAGAATCCCTATAAATTTACAGATGTCATATGAATTAGTTCTAGCAAATTGGAATTTCTTAACACACTTTTAAATGGTTTGTGATTTTGGCCATGCTACATGATTTGCATTTTTTTCAATGGATTATCTAGTTTAGGAATCAAAACTAAACTACTCATGTTTCTCACATATCTTTTCTTAACATGACACAATCTAGCATGCCAAGTGTTTACACAAGAAATGATATAAGTAGACACAACTAAAATTTTATTCATTTCAACATTCAGTTTAACACAAGCATAACCTTTCCCAACAAACATGCCCTTTTCATTAAATAAATTGATCAAATTCAAAAACTTGTTTGAATCCAACTTTGTTTAAGAGAAAAGCAAAAACTAGATTTTTTTTCTAATCTCGGGAACATGCCAAAAATCCTTAAAGATCAATTTTTTGCCAAAAGTGAAATTATCTTTAATATCATCATAACCTAGGATATTAGTGGTGTGAAATTCACCAAGCAGATCCTCTTCTTTGTCTCAAATAGAGAATAAGTTTTGAACCAAGTTTTCTTACAGCAAACGTGCCTAGAGGAACTAGAGTCTACCCACCATCCTTTAGAGGAATCAACAGTGTTAATCTTAGATACCATAGCCGTAAATGGCTTTTCGATTACATTAACTTGGTTAAAAGGTTCATGTTTTCAAAAATGACATATTCTTGCTATATGTCCAGGTTTCCTGCACAGCACCTATCATTTCTTTTATTATTTACTGCTTCTTTTGAAGGAAGTCCTTGTTTTTTACTTTGGATAAATTAACTTTTAAGTTGTTTTCTATAAGACTTATTATTATTAATCTTCTTTCTATGTTTTAATTTTGTATTAGTAAAAGTCCTCAACATGTTTTCATTTGAAGAGGCAAAATTTACCTTTGAATTATTTTTTCCATTAAAGTCAGGTGAATTATTGTGATTTCTATGCTCTTCTTCTGCTTTAGGCCCATGATAAGGGATTCAATAGATAGTTCTTTTTGTTTGTGCTGTAAGACCTTCTGAAATTCTTTCCATGAGTTAGGCGATTTGTCAATAATGGTAAAAACTTCCATTTGTTTACCAATAATTAATCCTTCATGTCAAAAATCATGTGCAAGCATCTGAAGTTCATGGCCTTGTTCTATCACTAACTTATTTTCCACCATTTGGAATCTAAAATAACATTTATAAGCATACATTTTGGATCTTGCTTCTTTAGTGTCATATTGTTGTTACAAAAGCTTCTAGATTTTCTTTGCTAAAGAATATGTTTGATCATAATAATCGTACAAATTATCTTTTAGACAATTGAGTAAATAATTTTTTACAATAGTCATGATCCTCCCCCTATTTCCTCACATTCTTTTCATGCTTAGATTTTCTTCATCTGTCATTACTATGTCTTTTTTCTTAGGACTCTTTTCCACGAAAATGTTTAAGATATTCAAAAGAGCTAAGTAGAAAAAAGTCTTTTGCTTCCATCTCTTAAAATTTGCACCATGAAAGTGGAAAAGAGTTCAAGTCATTGGCTTAAGTAGTCTTAGGCAAAGTTTCAATAATGTTCTGCATAATGAAGTTTCATCTCAAAATTGTTGGAGAATATTGCAATGTAATTCCTTAGTATTGGATGGGAGATCAATTTGCAGCTATCGAGTTCTTTTAGGATAGGAAGTGGATCAATTTCCTACTACCAAATTGTCACAAATCTAACAATTGCAAATAAGAGATGGAGATTAAGACAAGGACTTGGTCGCTGTCTTGAGGCAATATACACCTCTCGGTGATAATATTCGGTCCAAAGAGATTTTATTGCATGTCACCCCCCAAGATACAACAAGCTTAGTCACCCACTATACATTGTGCTAACCTGGACAAATTATCAGGTAAAAGCTCTATCAAAATCGACACCTTTTTCACTCAATTTATTAGCACTCTTTAAAAAGAGTCAAGAAGATCTTTAAAAAAAAAAATAAAGAAACTTTTAAAGGAATAAATTTTCCTTATGAAAAATTAGATGCACATAAGCGAAGAACATTTTCACTATTTATAGTATATGAGAATTTGGCAAATAAATGAAACATTAATTTCTTTTGGTTGTAACTTAAAGGTTTACAAATTTTTTTAGTAATAAATTA
This sequence comes from Adansonia rubrostipa, assembly GCA_038381775.1. Lineage (NCBI taxonomy): Eukaryota > Viridiplantae > Streptophyta > Magnoliopsida > Malvales > Malvaceae > Adansonia > Adansonia rubrostipa. The sequence goes on along the minus strand of JBBYHM010234834.1, from coordinate 964 downwards.
ATTAAAATTTTTTAAATCCCATGGCTTCGTTTCAAAACATTTTTTTAATTAAAATACAACAAATCTTGTATCTGTTATATAAGGAGCGACAGATATCTATTGTGTGTTTGGGATCTTAAATCTTTGGTCCAAGCAACAGTGAGTATAACAATTTGGAAGGTTTGACCGTCATTTGATGAGTTGATTCACTTTCTCTAGATGTTCATCTAGATGCTCCTTTGGGAGGGGGGGGGGAAGTGAACAAATTTCCAATAAGGCATTGCCTATGAATTTGTTTTAAAATTATTAGAAATAAACCAAACATCTTTTAAAATTATCCAAAGTTTTTTTTTGGTCAAAATAAAACCTTCTTCATGCAATAGACCAAGTCGTTGTTTTAGTTTAGAAAAACAGATAACTTTTTGAAGAAGAGTGGAGGTCAAGAAATTAATAAAGTCGGATGATGATATTGTTCACCAAACAGATATCTTTAACTTGAATCTGTCAAAATTTATCTTTTTAACTACCATTTTTTTCACTAATTATTTATTTATTTATTATATATGAAATTAGCAGAGGTATAATCTGATATTAAATTTAATAATTGGATTTAATAACTAATGGTATTTGAATTGGGAGTTTGGTCTAACAAACACATTAAATTGAATGTAATGATGAAATTATCGTCTAAAGAATCCAAAAATCCACGATACTAATTTTTTTAAGAAGAAAATAAGACATGTATTTTGTCGATTGGTTCTAAAATTCAATACATACAAATTGTTAATAATGACAGAAATGATTGGTGAACTTGGTTTTAATATCACTTACAATGATAATTAATTATATATTTTTTCTAATTGATACCAAAGTTAGTCAACATTTTTTAATAGATTTCACATTTATATATATATATATTAATTTTAAACTATATGTAATTTTATAATTATGCCTAAGTTGGACTACCAGCATCTGTTGAATTTTA
>JBBYHM010234614.1:10301-30469 GCA_038381775.1 Adansonia rubrostipa | reverse complement strand
TGGGACCTAAATATGAACATTTTTGTGCATATTTCTCTCTCAAAGTGCTCATATAATCAACAGTCAACGGATTTTTAATGTAATAAAATATTACTAAATGTAAAGAATCTAAATTCTGGTATGCAATTATTAGAGAATGACATGCATATGCCTACCTACAAGCAAATTCCTACTAGTCCAAAATCAGAACCATCTTTTTTCCCTTTTTATATATATAGATATATATTCATATACACATATATATATATATATCATTTACCATGAATACTATTCAAATTGTAAAGATTCTCATAAAAAAGTGATAATTGTACCTAAATCCATATAACACATTTACATTCCATCGCCAGTTTTGATGTTGTCTTGAAAGTTATTAAAACAATTGTGTATCAATCTTCAATAGTCCTTTACGTTTATGATGAGAATTTTATCTATGAATCGAAAGTTTATTTATTTATTTATTTATTTTAAAAGTTATTGATTGAAAATTTTTAGAGCATTCATGTTTAAAGAAGATTATAAGATAAATCTGGTTTTGCTTGTAAATTATACTTTTTAAGACATTATGATAATATTGGTATCTACTATACTTTATATATAAAAAGTAAATGACTTTCATAAAGGTTTGAGTTTTCTTCCTTTATGTTTCTTTCTTTTTCTCATTTATTATTATTTTTTTAATTATTAATAAGGTATTTGATGATTTAAGTATCAAAACTTGTTTCCAAACAACTCTATTGATCAAAATCCAAGGGTGATAGAACTCCAAGGGTTGCATGCAGCAAATAGAGCACCCAAAACTTAGAATCAAATGGCTCAATGACAGATTTTTAACGTAAATCCAACGGTGAAGACGAGGTTCTTAAGAGTAGTTGCAAAAAGTTGACTTAGACTAGTAAATATTAATCATTGAGAATCAAAGAGGAAAAGTTCAATCAATGGCATCCAAATCCAGTGACTCTTAAAATTCAACAACTTAAGTTGGATTATAGAATTAACCCTCTCTCTAAAACCTTAATCTTGTTTTAATTGTTGTGCAAGTTTTCCATTTTTTTTTTTTTAGTGATTTTGGCCTATGGGTTTAGGGTTTTTACCGTGAAAAATGGTTACTGACAGGTTTTTACCACAACATTGTCTCGTTCACACGGTGGTTTGTTGGGGAAAACAGACAAAAGTAGCTTAAAAAGCGAGTCAACTGTCTATAGTCTTTATATTTGGTTGGCTAAGGTCTATAAAGGAAGGAAGAAAGAAAGAAAGAAGGAAAGAAATCAAGCAAATCCAATAGCAAAAGAAGCCCTTTTTAACCTTACTTTTTGGTTTTGCTGATCTTTCCTCAATTCTCATCATCTTCCAAAGCCAAGCTTCACCTTTCAAAAGTTATAAAAAAAAAAAAAAAGTAGCACAAAAGAGATCGTATCAGAAATCTTGCTCCCCAAATAGTCTCGCTGCTTTGATCTTCCTGAATAGGGGAGTTGTTTTTTTTTCTTTCTTGTTTGTCTTCCTTTGTGGGAAGTTAGGCCTTCAGAGAGAGAGAGAGAGAGAGAGAGAGAGAGAGAAAAAAGGAGAAATCTGAGTTTTATCCTGTTTTGATGGGAGCTTGCTGGAGCAATCGCATCAAGTCTGTCAGTTCTGCTGGTACAGGTGAGTTTAATGTACTTTGGTTCTGATTTTGCTTAAAGCTTTGAACTTTTTCGTTTTTCTGTTGATTAGAAATGAACTTGCATGCCTTGTTTCCTATTTTGAATCAATGAGAAGATTTAATTTCTAATAAAAATTTGATTATCACAATGTCAAATTGGAACTTAGATCCTGTCTGGAGCTTTAAAAGTGAGTTTTTCTTTTATATCGAATTTTATATTATCTTAAAAGGTATGAGAAATTACTATTTGCTTATAGGAGTTAATTCAAGGAGTGCAAGCAGAAATGAAAACAATTTGAGTGGTTCAAGCAGCAGGGTGTCTTCAGCTTCTATACCACAAACTCCTCGGAGTGAGGGTGAGATTTTGCAGTCTTCAAATTTAAAGATTTTCACCTTCAGTGAGCTCAGGACAGCCACCCGAAACTTCCGACCAGACAGTGTACTAGGAGAAGGTGGATTTGGTTCTGTCTTCAAAGGATGGGTTGATGAGCATTCACTTACAGCCACCAAGCCTGGTACTGGCATAGTAATTGCCGTTAAAAGGCTCAACCAAGAAGGGTTCCAGGGTCACAAGGAATGGCTGGTTAGTGAGATATATATATATATATATATATATATGTTCTATTTTCTTTAATTGCACAAGTTGGTTTTATTTCGTTTTCAGCTTTTTCACCTTGATTCTATTAGCGCTAAAACCAGTCTAGATGGTTAGTATGTTTGCACAATTATGTAATCATCGGTGAAATTATGATGTGATAATTGCATTTTTGGTTCGGACTTTCTCTGACAAGAGTGTAATTTGATTTTCTTCTATAATTTGGTGTACAGGCTGAAATCAACTATCTTGGACAACTGCATCACCCTAATCTTGTAAAGCTGATTGGTTACTGCTTAGAGGATGAGCACCGGCTTCTGGTATATGAGTTCATGGCTCGGGGTAGCATGGAGAATCATTTATTCAGGAGTGAGTTCCTTGTATTGATGAAAATGAAACATTCCTAACTATGAAGTGAAGCAAATGCCTCTATCCACTATGCCTAATTTTATTTTGAAACAGGGGGTTCACACTTCCCACCACTTTCTTGGGGCATTCGGATGAAGGTTGCACTTGGTGCTGCCAAAGGACTTGCCTTTCTGCACAATGCCAAAACACAAGTCATATATCGCGACTTTAAAACTTCTAATATCTTGCTTGATTCGGTACATAAATTAGCTAGTGCTTTCGTTTTACATTTCTGTTCCATGGTGAATATATTGGAACTTTAGCCATTCTACATATTCGCTATTTACTGCCGTTTCATTTGATTTTTGTAGAATTACAATGCGAAACTCTCTGATTTTGGGTTAGCTAGGGATGGACCAACTGGTGATAGGAGCCATGTTTCAACTAGGGTTATGGGAACCTATGGATATGCTGCTCCGGAATATCTATCCACGGGTATTGCTCTTAGCTCCAAAATATCTTCAACTTAAATGCTTATGTAGCTCAGAAATTTTCAAATATTTTTATCATACGCTGCTATATATATATATACTAGGTTCTCAAGCACTTAGCTCTTTGTTATTGGATCATATGAAATGAAGTAGATATACTCTTTGAGTATTGATATCAATTTAATTTTCTAATGGAAAGGTCATTTGACTGCCAAGAGTGACATCTACAGCTTCGGAGTTGTTCTTCTAGAAATGTTATCAGGCCGACGAGCTATAGACAAGAACAGGCCATCTGGAGAGCACAACCTGGTTGATTGGGCAAAACCTTACCTCATCAACAAACGAAGGGTATTCCGTGTATTAGACACCCGTATCCAAGGCCAGTATTCATTGAACCGGGCCCAAAAGGCAGCTAACCTTGCACTTCGGTGCTTAGGTGTAGAACCCAAGTGCAGGCCTAGCATGGATGAGGTGGTAACAGCGCTTGAGGAGCTTCAGGAGCCAGCTGACATGCCAAAAAGCGTGCAGAAGGAACGCCATGTAAATGCCCACAACCCTTTCAATGATAAGTCAACCCCTTATCCAAAGCCTTCTGCTTCATCACTTCATGCTTAGATGAAAAACTTTTCAATGCAGCAGCAGCAGCAATTTCATTACTGATTCGAACATCCATAGGAATTGTTTCTGGCATTTAGGCAGGAACCGAAACTATGGCTGATTAGGTGCAGTTTTTTCGGGTGTACTATTTAAATCCTCATCTGAAAATTGATCAAGCGTATAACTGGGGGTAAGCATGAACATGATCTAGGATTTGGTAAATATCACACCGTTTATATTTTCAAGTTTGCATGAAAATGCTATGGAGCTTATAGTTATTCAGGTTTTGTTTAGGTTTTTATTTTCTTCCCTAGTAAATGGTCTTTGATGCAAATGTAATTAAAGCAAATTTGAGGCAGTTTAAGAATCTTCATTTTTGTTGTAGTCCATATGATATTTTGAGATGTACTTTTCTCTTTTATCAATTATTTCAAGTTCTAATTGGCCTTCACACTAAGATCACATTGTTTTTCCTTTCTAAACTGTTATGGGAATCTGCTAGACAGATAGGTGAGCTGCATATAATATATATATATATATATATATATTTGATTTAATTGACATGGAAAAGATGCGAATTTAGGTTGTCAGGAGAAGTTCGGGGCCTTGATTTTAGTGAATGTATAGTGCAGAGGTTCCAACTGCCGAGAAGCTTTGCTTTTACACTTTTTTCCCTCTAATTTCGTGTTGTCAATGCGTATTGTTGTCGAGTAAACAATGGATTGGCAAAGTCGCAAGAGGGCAATTTGTACCATTTTTCCAGCATTTGACCGGGTAATCCCGACTATAATATAATGCCCAAAAGAATTCAATGAAATGGTCACCCTTGGCTTCACCATCTGTTGACAGCTAGGATTCACGTTAATAAACAGGAAAACGTGTAAGAAAAACAACTCCGTTTAGTCTTTCAATCAATTTTGATTCGTATTTTGTTTAGCCTAAGATTAATAAAAACAAACACAAATAACATTCTAAGACCTAGTCAACGATTTGTCCTTCTAATTTCTGCAAACAACCTAGCAAATCAAATGAAAATGTTGGTTATGTAAAATTTATAAATAGCAGGGGAAAAAGACAGAATTCAATATGAAGGGAGACGAAGCAATAAGTGAAGAAAGGGTACGACTGCAAAACAACAAAAAAAAAAAAAAAAGGAAATTGAGAAATGGGGTGAAGGATACTGGTGATTGGATTGTATAACACATTAAAACGACAGAAATATCTATTCACTTGACATTAAAACAGGGTAAACTTGAAATTCAGTTGCAGTAACTTTCACCTTGAATTAATGCAAATGGTTCAACGTGAACACTAAGATCTGTGCTGCTTTAACTTTTACTTTCAATGTACATGGAAAACTTATTGATTTACCTCAAAGATAAAGACTGGTAATTTAACCACTCTCTGCGTTTTAATTTTTAGAATTTTTTTTGAAAAGAGAGAAATTTGTGAATGCTAGCAGGAAACTTCTTCCTACACAGATTTAGAAATATAAAGCAACAATAACAATCAAATAATTGAGAAAAACAACTCTAATAATCATCCAATGCCGTAAATGATTCAGCATTTATGAACCAAGCATAGGAGTTCGATAGATATCACACTAAAATAGCTAATAAAACTCGAAAGCAATCTTTCCATTGGAAATGTACAAATGAAGATAAGAGAAAAGGTGAAATTTTGGTCAGATAGAGGTTACAGGACCATTCATCGTCCCAACTGCATAACACGATCCTTCTGTATTACCTGTGTCAGGTTGATGTCAAAGAGTTCACATCGTATAGGCATCTCCATCTCATAGAAGGGGTTCTTCAAAACATAGTCTGTATACAGCTCATATACGACTTTCAAAAGAGCCTCCATGTTCTGTGTCCCAGGTTCGCAGACTACAAAGAACTTCGTCCCTGTAAATCAGAACAACATAAAATAGTTGCAAAATCAACATCTAAAAAGGATAGCGTCTACAATATCATTGTTTCAGAAAACATGTATGTGAGAGTGCCCTCCAAACCTATCTTCGCAATAAAAAATTCAAGCCAAATGCAAGAAACAAGCAATTTATTCAGCATAAATAGCCACTAGATCAACAAAGAGAAACGAGTAATTAAGCCTTCAAGTTTGCCAATTTTCCGATAATAAACTCACAAGCGTCAAACCTGTCATCAGAAATTCTCACCTTGTATTATCTTAATATATTAAGGTTCAATCCAACAGGCATAGATTTCCATCTTTAGTTTCGTCTACACAATGTTTATCATTTTACTCTATCCTTTTCAGAGATATTAGAAGCTCAGTATGGGGTTCATATCATAAACTAAAGGATGTTGCAATAATTTCAAAACAGCCATAGAATATAAAACTAGAAATTTATACAGTTCGAGTAACCTGACAGGCATAACAAGTTTCATAAAGCAGCAGAAACCAGTAACAATCCTATCTTCGAGTTGAAGCATAAACAATTGCTTGAGAAGCATAAAATTGCAGAGTATTTCACAGCCAACAGTTCTAGAACTATGGTTTTAATCTTCAAGCCAGGGGAAAAACAAGCGCCAGAATGAAGGGCATTGCCAACTGCAGCAAAATCACATTATGCAAGCTTCCTATATTTATATAAGCATCAAATATAAGTAAAAATTTCCATAAAAAAATTTATTATCAATTCCTCATCTTACATGATATAAATTCCCAATATGTATCTTAGACCCAAAAAAAAGGGGGCAAAATTAGTTTCCTTCGTCGCATCTCCGAGCATTCGAAACAAATTCTACAGCTTTCAGTCGAACTGAATGCGAAAATCAGATCTATAAATCAGTTTCTTCCTATTCTAATTTCACAATTAAAAATATCCCTCCAATTAAAATTAAATCAAGTAACAATAATAATAATAATAATAATAATAATAATAATTGATATTTCAAAAAAAAAAAAAAGTGTTACCAGTAAGGGATTGAAAACAATGGAGATCAAATGTATCAGCTTCAAGTAGCTCAATTCCCCAACAACCAGTGGTAGGCGATAGCTGCTGTGAGATCGCGTGCATTGAATGCCATAAACTAGCTACTCTCAAGCTATCGTTCGTATCCATGCGTCCCTTTGATCCATAATCCTTTTCAAAAGAACAAAATAATTTTACCAAATATTTCCTAGAAACAAACAGAAATTTTCAAAGCAAAACGGTACCTTATAGAAGATCAAACCTCCCGATTTGTTGATTATGTAAAGACTGTAAATCGCCGCCATTGTCAAGGGAATCAAATTCGAACCTAAAACTTGTTGCTCAGAAATAACTGCGAGTGTATCCTATCCTGAGATCAACAAGAAACTGATCCTTCCAAGTTATCTAAATGAACTAGCATACTTCACAACAGCCGTCTTAGCTCAGCCGGTAGAGCGCGTGGCTTTTAACCACGTGGTCGTGGGTTCGATTCCCACAGACGGCGTTTTTGAATTAATTCTGGTTTTTTTAAAAAAAAAATTTTTTCTCTCCTTGGATTTTTCAATCGTCGACGAATACAAAGGGAACACGTGTGCTACCCTTAGCCTAATGATCGAGGCCCATTTTATCCCCAATTTTTTCAAAAGGTAAGTTTTAATTTATTAATTAAGTTTTGATAAAAATCCAATCCTAGCAAATTGGTAGTCAAGATGGTATTCAATTCTTTCTAACAAAATCCTGTAGAAAAAACAACATTTGGAGTTGCAGGAAAAAATAATTAAAACATAAAATATGTTATAATATAAAAAATAATATAAATATTATAAAATATATATAATATTTTAAATATGATTATAATATAAAAAATACATAATTATTATAACTATCCAATTTTCACCTCCCAAAATTTGCATGCAATAGCAGAAGATGATAGTGATAAACTCAGAAAAGATTATCGATCAAACTTATACAATTTTTACAGTGAGATGGTTAGTTATTCATGGGCTGGTTGTACCTATTATTTTTTGTTTGAGGTCAATATCAATAATGCAGTTTATCCAACTATAAACTTAATCCAAATTAATTATCAAGCTATGATATAATAAAACCCAAACGAATAAAATCATAAATTGAATCGTACAAATCTCTCCAAGAGGTTATTACTCATTTTTATGCTTGCTGTTTCATTTTTCAATTATTTCTTTAATTAAAGAAAAAAGAAGTTGTAAAATACTCAGGCAAAATAATGAAAGTTTTTGGTGCATAATTCCACTTCCATTATTGCCTGTCTCTATAAACCTCACCCAACTGTCAAATTATTTATATATATATATATATATATTATACCTTTTTCAAAATTTGGCAAGCATATGCAAAAAGTATATAAAATTTTATAATCATAATCAAATATTACATTCATATAAAAAAATTATTATAATTAAATCAAACACTATTACTATATATAAAAAATACCAAAAAAATACTATTACTTTATAAAACTAACCAAAAATTACCAAAAAACTAACCAAAAAAACACTATTGCCAACTAACCCAAAAAAAACCAAAAATTAATTAAATAAATTGAATATAAAAAATACAATTACTTTGTAAAACATGCTTTTGACACTTTTTTCAGGATTGGAATCTTAAACATGGCCTAGCTCCACCGGCCTATTGTTTACCTAAAACGAAATGCAACATGATATTTCTCTTTTTTAAAAAATAAAATATATATTACTTTTATTTTAATAAATTGTTTTCCCATACCATTTGTCTGTGAAAATCAGTCACTAGAATGAAAGATGAAAAAGAAAAAGAAGGGGGGGGGGCATAGAGCTAGGTCAAAACATTCTGATGGTAGTGCAATTTGGACATGGCCAATTATTTCTTGTCAAGCAAGTAACCTAAAAGCATATTTGATAAATTGATGTTGCTTTGGTTTTAATTTAGACATATCATCTTCAGTGGCAAAGATTCACCCAAAATAAAAAATAAAAAGAAGGAAATAATATGCTTTTCTAGATTTGGAATGTGGTGTCTGTCGGAAGGCCCTGTTAGTTGACCACCACAATTGACAATACACTTCCCGTAGAACAATGATAAGAAACTAATGCTCTTTAACTCGTTATCATAGAGAGAAAAAAATTCCGAAAGCAATCGTAACATATTCTTTGTGTCATTTGAAACGATTAAGTTTATTATACCTAAGATGATAATTTGTTCATTCGTTTTCTCAATTCTGACTGGTTAATTCAAACTTTGCTGGACCCTAGAATCATATAATCATATAGTATTAATAATAATTATAATAATTATATATTTTGTTATTTGATATCTTTATCAATTAAAAATAGAATAAAATTGATAATATGCGTGTAATTTTCTCTTCAATAAATTAAGTAGCTTAATGGTATATTAAAAAATAGGGCAGAGCATTACATGGTCTTTCTTCTCCTTTCCACCAAATATATGTGGTTGTAGAAGGCCTATTTTGCACTTTCCCTTCAAACACTCTATTTTCTAATTATTCCTCCAAAATCTTGTTGTTGAAGCACCCAAAATTTGATTGCCTAAATGTTAAAGAGACTACATTCATTTCTATATATATATAATTAAGTATTCCTTCAAAGCTAAGGGACTAAGTGGCACAAACTAAAACCCATCCATAATAAAGGCTGTCACAACAACTACATTATATGCATTGATTCAGTCGGGGGGGGGGGGGAGGGGGGCAATTCAAAGTCTCTTTTTATGAGCTTTAATGCATTCATTCCACCAACAGGAATCATAACTCGACTAATCAATCCACAGCACTTGGATACCAAATAAGTCCTTGCGTAATCTTGGATCATAATTCTATGATTGATTCAAGACCGTTGGATATCGAAAATTAGGTGTTAATCCATGGATTTTTTTCTTCCTTCGAAAAATCTTAGAAGAATTAAAAGAGATGACTAAATGAAACAAAAAATGGATTCTTTATTATATATTTATAGCTGAAGGTAGTGCATTATCGGCACTCAAAATTAGGCCACAAGTGTTATTATTATTGAGTAGTAAAAATGGAAATACAATATGACCAAGAGCTGCGGGCTACATGCTTGCATTGATTTGCAGCCGCTTCAGCCCAACTTTTTTACCCTCCGCTGGAATTTTTTACCATTAACACCAGCTCATTTCAATTACAATTTACAAACAAAAGAGAAAAAAAAAATAAGACTGACCCAAGGATTAGGTCCTAAAAGGAAACAAAATTACCACACACAGTTTACTTAGTCACTCTCCTATCTATTTTTTCCCTTTCCATAAATCCTACCAAAAACCCCATTTTTCCACATTTTACTTTTACCTCCCACTCACCACTTCAAATTTTCCCGAGAAAATAAAGGAAAATCGAAGGCTGGAAACAAAGTAAAAAAAAAGTTGATTAAATAAGTGATAATAAAAATTAAAGGGGAGAGTGGTGGAATGTGACTGTTTGTTTTTCTTTCAAACTCGGAAATTCTTTCCCGTGAAGGTTTGGCCGAACTGCCAATTAGCCGGTGCCACGTTCCAGGCGGTGGAGGTTCGTCTATCACTGCCCGTGACTCTAAAAGAGAGTTGCTGGCCCACCAAAATGGCGTTTGACTGCCAGTTTTGACCCCAGTTACGACTCATGCTCAACCAGCCGGTTTTGGCTCCCTTCACGCTCACCTTCACGATATCCCCTGCACCCCCCACGTTGGTCACCAAAACCAAGTTGAAATAACGGAATCCGTTGATAGTGAATCTGATTCCACCTTGCTTCCGGCAAGGCACTCTGTAAAAACATAATAGCATTTGTATTTTATTTTCAAATATTAATAATTGCGGTAAAAAAAATACAAGGGTAATTATGAAATTAAAAAAATACAAAAACCCTTTTGGCTTTTGCCGCATTGATGATATAGACGAACCCATGCGTGGGATGTCGTGAATTTTGTCGTTTGGGGATTGTCTGAATTTCCGGAAAATCTTAGTGATCCTTAAAATTACGACCCTACCCTGGCAGCCTTTTTACTTTAATGCACATCTGGAATCGAGAGAGCTAGCTTTAAAGGCAAGGGTGTTGGGGTCATTCCACAGATCACATAAAAACCGTTGGGCTAAAATGGGGTAAACAACAAATCTGGGTCGATTCTCAAAGTCTCAACAGTCAGGGAGCTAATTGAGCGAATTAAGGGCGATTCTTTTGAGGCCCCCAGTTTTGCTTTCCGAGAAAGTGAGTGAATAAAAACAATTTTTAATAACAAACAGTGTTTGGTTCCTAAGAAAACAGGTGTGGATACACGTAACGTAAGTATAATTTTTTTTTTCTTTTTTACCAACATTTATGATTTAGCATTCTGTAAGTTACCAAACACGCCAACTCAAGAAATTGTAAGAATTAACGGAAGAAATGGCAAGAAAGCTCTGAAGAAAACGAGAGATTCTTTTCGCTGACTCACCTGCGGAAGGAGACGGGGACAATACCAGCACGGTACTCAGCGATCTTGAGGAACATAGGCATGGCAAGGTCAAAGTGAGGGCGAGGAGGGTTGCACCAGCCACCATTGTCACTAGGAAGAGCATAGTTAGGAGGGCAAAAGTTAGTGGCGGTGACAAAAATGGAAGGGCTGCCAGGGTGACACCATTTTGGGTCATTTGCGCACTTTATCTCAAAGCAAGCACCGCAGCTAAGGCCATTGTTGAAAAGTGCCGTGCTTAAAGCTGCCGTGTTCACGCCATAGCCTTGGCTGTAGAGATTCCCATACCCACATGCACCGCCTAAAAAAAGAAACTGCTTTTCAGGGACATTTTAATGGTTTCGAAGAATGTAGAGCAAAAAGGAAGATAAATTTGATATTCCGTTATCGAATGCATTTAAAAAATGGTGTTTCTAATGCTTTTCTAGCCGAAGAAGATCTAACGGCAACGAGATTGTACTAAATGTAAAAAAAAAAAAATTGTGGTTAAAGTTTAAGATTGTAAGATTAGAAGCAAATACCCATTGTTCCAGAAGCATCACTGCCACCGTAAAAAGTAGCATGGGCAGATTCCCATGTGCCACCAGTGTAAACTCCAGGGATTCGTGCATTCACCAAAGCAAAAAAGGAGATCAATGAAGCAAAACAAAGCACTGTCAAGGAAGAAGAAGAAGAAGCAGCAGCAGCAACAGCCATTGTTTTCAGAAAAAGATAAAGAAAGAAAGAAAGATAAAAGGGGTTTTGATGCGTTGATTTTGGGTCGAATGGAAAGCGGGAAGAAAGCGGGGGTACTTATAAAGGAGCTGAAAGGGTAAACAGAGTTGAGAAAGGGATCAGTTCAGTTTTCTTGGGGGGCCCAAAATAAATTATTAATGCATGGAACTAATGCAATTAGCTAATTCATTTCTCATAAATCCATTTTGTACAATTAAAGAAAAAAAATAATTATTTTGTACATTTGAAAGAAAAAAAAAGTCATTACAAATAAATTAAAGAAATCACACTCATTTTATTTATTTTTATTTTTTAAATATAATTTTTAAAATATATATTATCTTATTAATTTTATTTTTAAAATTTTTTATTTTATTATTAATTTTTAATATACGAGATAATTACCTATTAAAAATTGTTTGGTTTTGGTCTAATTCTAATACTCCAAATTGGGAATACCATGTGCCTCACACGTGGACACTTCTTGCTACTTTTGTTTAGTCAAATAGTTGGGCAAAATTTGAAGTCCAAATGGGGTAATCAACGTAATTGGAATTGTTGCACATGCTCCTCTGAACTAAGTTTGTAATGGGGATTAGGGTGAAGTTTTAGGATTTTGACATCACACTTAAATTAGGAATTTTAAGCATCTTTAATCCATGTTTATTTGTTAGAGATTTTCGGGTTTTAATTTCTTCTTGGTATGCCTAATAACTATAAAAATCAGAGACCTTAAATGAGGTTCAATAGCTTAATAATAGGTGGGTTCATTATCAAATAAACAAAATCCTAATTATTATGTCCCATAGATTTCATCTATAAAAAATACGATAGAAGGGTATAAAAATATAATATAACATTTAATTAATTTATTAGTTTAAAATAAGAAAGGGATTGTAAATTTTTTATCTAAATTTTAAACATTTTAAATATAATTAATTATATTAAATAATTATATTAAATTTCAAATTTATTTATGGATCTACCCAACTATATTCTTCCGCTAAGACCTTTCATTTACGGTCCAAAAAGACATCAACGATGCTTTTTGTTGAAGAATTTATACCATTATTGAATTTGATAATGAACCTGTTATGGTTTTTGAAAGACCTTTTCCATTATATATTTATTCTTGATTATTGACTTGGGTACGGTCTCATCGACTTTATTTCAAAAGGAGTCAGGCTAGATGTACCAAATAAATATCGGTTAATGGTCGAGGCGTTAACGCTTGTTGTTTTAATTTAAAATTGAATGGCAAAATAGCACCATCATTTATATAAATCAACTATCGAATTTATTATTTTTGTTTAAATCACATTTTTTTAAAGTAGTTTTTGCGAATTTTAACACGTAGTATCTAAAAAAATTGATTTAAATTTTCATTGAATTAAAGACAGAGTTTCACTTCCATCCATTTTTTTCTCTTAAATACAAAATAATGATAATAGTTATATATTGTTTACGCAACAAACAAAATTAAAAAATAGTCATATATTTTTTATTTATCAATTTATTACTTTTTAATATATTATTATTTGTTTTGAATTTTAATAGTTGAACTTTAAAATTTTATTAACAGATCATTTTCGTAATAATATACTAAAAATGTAAAAAGTTTAAGCATCCAACAACATTTTGGATTCATCCTTTCACTCTTCTAATATAAAATGAAATCAAAATAAAATGGAGAAAGAAAAAACTCAAATTAAGAAAATATTAACCCTTCATTTGAATTTAAAAATGGCCATGACATAATGTGGTCGAGTCACTTTTTGCCGACACGATGGAACTAAGACTATGCATTCGATCAATTCGATCAAAAAATTTTCAAATCAAATTAACTAGCTTAACTAGAAAAATCGACCGAACTTATCAACACTTTTAACCATAACTGAATCAACTAAATTTTGATCGATTAGTTCAGTCAAATCGATTTATTGGGTCTTGGGCTAATGGTTACATATTTAGTTTGAAAATGGGTTTAATTGGGCTATTAATATATATAAATATATAATTATTAAATATTAAATATTAAAAGTTCGGTTAATTTGATTAATAATTTTACTAACCGATAATCAACCAAATTAACTAAATAAATCGATATAAAAAACTAATATAACCATTAAACCGACTTAACCAAAACAAATTAACTAAGTTTCATAGGTTAAATCGATTAAATTAATTTGAACCGACTTATATACAGCCTTAGATGAAACCATTTTCACGATGTTAAAGCCCTTTGGATTATTAAATCGTTAAAGGTCCATCAAAGTTTCTTTCGATTATCTAGTTTTATTTTACCCTTAAGGTTATAGTGTATGACTCGAATTTTCGTATCACTTGTACCCTTTGATTCTGTCTATTATTTATTTTTTTTCCTTTTTTTTTTGTTTATTTAAAATTTTTAAATAATTTTATAATTCCTTAACAAATAAGAGTGCGATCACATTTATGGACCACCCATTGCCATGTACTAATAAATAAAAAATATGCATATATATGTAATACTTTTACATTTCACCAGTGCAAAGTACAAATAAAATGGAATAATGATTGGGGTGAAAAAGAAAGATGGAGAAAGAGATGATTTTAATTTACATTTATTTTTTTAACTGCTTTGTTATAAGGTATAGGAGATTGTGAAAGATAAGTTACTGTCCTTTCATAGTAAGGAATTTAATAGTATTTTTACGGTAAAATCTGATTTTAAATTTTATGAATAATAAAAATAAATATAAAAAAAATTTATTTTAAAATTTAATTTAATCTTATTTGAAAATAATCAAAATCTAATATAATTATCTAATATTAAAAAATTTCAAACAGAAAAAAGTACCGTTCTTTCTTAAGGTAGGGCAGCGTTAATAAAAGAGATATTTGTTTGAATAAAGAAAAAAGATTTAGGAGAAGCTGCACCACTTGCTATTTACCATATTATTCTTTACAATTTATTTTTTGTATCTTACATTAAACAAGAAAAAATTTTAAATTAAATCTTAAAATCGTATATTTTTCATATTAAAATGATATATTTAGAATTGTACAATTTTAAATTTAGGGACACCAAAATTCATAAACTTGCTATTTCTTTTTCACAACATATATTGATGTTTATTTTACCACACAAACAATTAACATTCGTTAAAAAAAAAAAGAGAAAAAAATTCACCCAATGTTCTTCAAATGTAAAACATGGAATTGAAGAGAGAAATCAATGCAAAGAGAAATGGGTATATAATATCTATAAGAAATAGGGTCATACCACTTACTTCTGAAATTTTTTTTTTTAATTTTACTGTGAGATAAAAATCTCTCTCTCTCTCTCTCTCTATATATATATATATGCTGATAAAAGGATTCACATAATAAATAAAAAATTAAAGAAAAAATTAAATTAAAAAAAAAAAGGCCATGTGCCCTTTCCCCCTATTCCAACGGCTGGGAGTCAAAAGCCTGTTTATGATCATTGAAGGGGAAAAAGAAAAATCCAATCTGCAACTCTCTCACATGTGAATCAAATTATTGTTTTGGTTGGTTTCTTTTTCTCTCCAAACTCTTCCACATCTCAATCTATATACAAGATTAGAGCCCACAACCCTGTGCCTTCACTTATTGCTATGTATATATATATATATTATCATGATTTTTTATTTTATTTTCCTTTCAGTTTTCCTATTTATTTTTATTTTCATTATCATGATTTTTTGCTGCAAAATTTTATATTTTTTAATAATAAGATAAGATATCTATCTCTTGTCTTGGTTGATGACCTCAATTTAATTTCAATTGTCTTGTCTTGAATGCTATTTTGTTGGATTTGAAATTTTATTATTATTATTATTTTGCAATGGCAAGATTCATTTAATGTGGCAATATGTATATGTATACTATACATGCATTTACCATATATTTTATCATTTTTTTGAAGTTATTATGTGGGGTTTTTCTTATCCTTCTATCTTTTTCTTGTTAGAATTTTCATTATTAATTTCATTAAAGCAAAAAAAAAAAAAAAGAGACAAAAAATGCCTCCTAGAAGGCTATGTAACGGTCATTTACTTTGTCAATGGCCACGTAATTGTGATAGTGATAAAGAGTCAATAGTAAAGACCCAAATAACGATAACTTTCTTACTTATCCTTCGCTTAAAGAGTATGACTTCATTTTCCAAAAAAAAAAAAAAAAATTTCAGTCGTAAAATGACATTTCTGGATTGATTTGCGTATTTTTATTATAAAATAACATCTCGAATTTAATACGAGTTTATCATAAAATTTAATTCAATTCAATTTATTTAAATTATTATTTTATTAATAAAAATATTTTTTAAAATTTAATAATTAAAAAATATTAATATTAATATAAAATAATTTTAAATAATATAAAAAATTTTAAATAATAAATCAAGATTGGATAAATAAAATTTTTTATCATTTGATTTTAACTTGGCATGATCTAATTTTTAAACATATATATATATATACACACATATATCCAGAGCTCATCGATTTACCAATTTATCATTATAACCAACAGTTGTATGATGATATGATTCAATTTTTGCTACCAAGAGAAATAAAAATTAATTTTATATTTTATTACTTGTATATGGATGAAATATAGATGGGGGCGATCAGTGATCACCAAGTGTGACACAGGTAGGTTTCATTAATTAAAAAGGGGGGAGGTGGTGATTTCATATGGAGGTTGATTTTGTTTTTAGGCGATGAGAGGGCAGACATGGTCCCATTCACCGACCAACCAGATCTAGTAAATCTGCCACATCGGCACCTGTATTGAAGATTTCCAAGTGCTTATTGATCCCCCTCACCGTTACTTTACCAAAACCCATGATGCTGCTATTTGAATAATTAGTTTCAAAATAATTTAAATTTAATGCTAATATTTTGATTTTTTTTAAAATAAAATGGAATAGATTTAAATTGATTGAATTAAAGTTTATTGGTTTATGTTGATTTATTTTATCGATTTTTTTACATTAAAAATATTTTTATTTTTATTTTTTATATTTTAAAATAAAATATTTATTTCTATATTATATATAATTAAAAATTAATTAAAAATAAAATTCGTTTTTATTCAAACGATTGACGTTTTTAATTTATAAATTAAAAATTAAATTAAACTAAATATATTTAATTAATATTTAAATTAAAATTAAATTAAATTAAATTAAATAAAAATCAAAACTATTCAAATCGATTTTCAATATTTTCTCTAAACCTTACCACAATCCAAACATCGAACATGTATGTGTTATGTATCAAAGCTCAAATGCATTCTCCCTCGTGCACGGCCCAGCTTGTGCAATGTGCATGTGCCTTAGCCTTTGACACGTGAATGACGCCAACATCTCATGTCTCATGCTGTCATGTGATTAATTCTCCCTTTATCCTCACTATATATGAAGCTAATCTTTAACAGTTTCGAACCAAATTTACATGTACAAGTTCTAAAAAATTTTCAACTGTCGCATCCAATCATTTTTTACTAAATATTTTATGAATTTTTTTCCTGTTCAAAATTTAATTCGAATGATTGCATAATTTGCTTAGGGATTAGACAAGCTTAATCAGTTTTGAGCTTCCAAATCCAGTGGCTACAAAACCACTGCATGCACAATAATAATAATAATAATAACAACAACAATAATAATATTAATTATAATAATGGAGCATTATGAGCTCTTGTTGCCTTCACATCACACTTTGAACATTAGCAATTAACAATGCCGCGTTGGAAATAAGATTAGAAAGAGACAAGTTAGATCCTACAAATCACCATAATATAATACTATAATATGGTTTTTATATATATATATATATATATATATATATTATGTGTTCTTATATAGTTCGTACTAAATAAAGCGTCAAAGGAACAAGAAAAAGAATTATAGTCTTAACATATATATGTGCGTGTTTGTACGTACATGTGAATTTACTAACAATAATAATGAATAGGCACAATTCTTTAGATGCTGAAATAATTAAATAAAAATGTATACTATACATACCATATAGAATGCTTAATAGTGAAATTTAAGTTGTATGTACAAATAAATAATTAGGGTGTCCCAATTCTTCTACTCTTTTGTTGGGGGTTTGACTTTGAATATTTATAATTAAGATGAACAAACGAGTCTTTCGAAACCATTATCACATGGGATTTCATAATTGTTTTTATTTTTGACATTATAAGAAAGTCTTCATATATGTATATATAAAATACATATTTATAGCCTATTAAGTCTAAAACCTTTGAAGATAATTGCATTCTATTATTCCAAACAATAAATGCTACCAATAAAAAAAATTCAAACTAATTGTTTATCATATTGGCCTGACAATCATTTCCATAAACTCTTATTAAGGCTAAAAACAAGGTAGCTAACACATATTATCTAAAAAAATTTCTACTTGAATATTAATTATTTTTTAGTGCTTTGTTTTCTACAGTAACAAGACTTAATTCATATTTTATTACTATTTTGTTGAAAAGTAAAGTTTCACATAAAATTAATTTCGATGAGGTTAATTGTTGCAGCAAATGATAGAGACTGAGATGAAACCATCGAGAGAAACAGAAGCAAAAGTGCATGGGGCTGACAGAAATGGCGCGTACATAGCCATGTGGGAGACAATGTCCACCATCGCGTCAGATTAGACTTTGTTTTAACCCTGCATGTTACCCTTCAGAGATTTGAACACTTGATTCCCCCAATTTTTATGGGCCTTTGGCTCTATCCTGAAATGACACTATCTTGCCCTATTCGGTTCACATTTATCATTGAAACCACATTATCTGATTTTTTTTTTTCTTTAAGGACCAGTTCCATCAATTCAACTGCACTTAATTATCACATTTAATATTGTTCTAATCACTACAAATTATATAGAACCGGTAGGGCTTGGACCACCAAGATATGCATATAATAGGTTCCCCTCTCATGCAACATTATACTACCTGTAGTTACGCGGATCAGATTATATATATATGTATATATACACACACACACACACACACATCTTGAAGCTTCTTGTTTTTCTCCAAAAAAAAAAAAAAAAAACTCTTTTACAGGTAAAACTTACGATATTTATACAAAACCCAGAATTTATTAGCAACAAAATGGCCAACCAGATTGCTCATTGGATATGTGGAAGCACTCATCACAATTTTCTTGACCTTCCATGTTGCTTTCTTACTGAAACTTACTAAATCTTTCATGTTGATTTCAAGGGTGCTTTCAGTTTGATTTTCCATTGGCTGGATTCATACTAGAAGTCAAGAGTTTGATGTCCTCAATCACCATTTGTGAATCAATCCACTATTTTTTTCTTTTTATATTATGTTATTGTGGCTCAGATTCTCAATATCCTTATATATAACGTGGCATCAAAACCACAAGTCACAGCAAAATTGTAGTATTTTCCATCTGCAAATATGTGATGTACAAGAATTTCAGATACCCTCTTTTTTTATAGCTAAGATATTAGAATCCTCAATTCGAAACCATCATAAAAAGAATCAATGGTGCTCTCATTGGAACTGCCATGGTCCCCCATTTGATTAAAATAACATTTTTTTTGCCGTCAATGTAAGGATAGTTTTCTATGTTATAATAACTTGTTGCTTGCAAGTTGTATACATACTATAGAGCTAAGCCTACCTCATTTCAATTATCAGCTAAATCTGAAATGATTTGAAAATAAGATAGAAAAAGCAATGCGAGCTAAGCTTATCTCATGGTACAAACATTCTTTATTTTTCAGCCCTAGGGTTGTGCCAATTTCTAAAACGCTTGCTGCTTGGCCTAATGAAGAGGTTCATTAATTATTAGTGTCTTATTTACTTACAACGCCCCATTGGATAAATGCAATAGTTTTTGTTTGTATCTAAATCAAGAAGCTGGGTTAATTCGCTCTAAATTTATTAATTTTAGACATGATACATTTGATAAGTATGAAAGCAAACAATAAATAATAAAAAAGATATGTAATAAACACGAAATATAATAATCATCTATAAATTATTAGATTTAATCTAGTCAATTGAAAAAAATCTGGTTATTGCCCAAAACTATTAACAGAACCACAATATTTTAATAGAATAGAGGACCCTAGTTCTTTACCATCCAACATGCATTCATGGCACTACATTTTTGAAGGGATGGACTTTGTCGGTCTCATTTTGGGAAATTATTAGTTTCAGTGCAGAAATTTATTCGCATATAAGGCAGCAGACATCAAACAGGGTGACAAGGGAAAGGCATTTTTTTCATGCGTCGCCATTTATGGCACCCTAAGTCGTTCGATTTCACAGGACAAGTGGCCATGTTTTTTTT
>JBBYHM010234614.1:0-10201 GCA_038381775.1 Adansonia rubrostipa | reverse complement strand
GGCATTTTTTTCATGCGTCGCCATTTATGGCACCCTAAGTCGTTCGATTTCACAGGACAAGTGGCCATGTTTTTTTTTAAAGTAAATTGTGACGGTTCTGATAAGATAGTTTCAGCTGATTGGGAATTCAATTAATAATTAGCATTCAGATGTTGAGTACTCCTGCCCGGTGAAAACTGGGAAAACAATAAAAGAATAAGGAGGAATTTTCTTCTATGAAAATAGAATTGCCTGTACATACTTAAAACTATTTGTTTTGAGGATCAACTGCCCACAATAACTAAACTAACCTAGCTAGAAAGGCCAACTGTGGTTAAGCCAGGGTAGCGTCTTGTATTTGGTGGGCAATGGCTCACTGGGGTCAACTTGAGAGTTGATTTATAGCACATATACAAAACCTAAAAACGACATACTATTGGAGATGCAACTTCAATGAAAGCTTTTAATCATGTGAAAACCACAGAGATATTAATTAGGTTTTACATTACTTTTGAAAGCAGGAAATTGTGAGGAATATTTTAAATTCATAAAATATGTAAATTATGTAACTTTACTATTATACGAAAATAAAAGAAAAGAATTGCATATAGTACAGTTTAAATCAAAGCTTGTCAAATGTCACGAATAACAATATAAGGCAACTGGGATAAGGACTAACAAAATAATAATAATAATGAGTACTAAGTGAATGCTATTGCCAACTGTTGCTTTTCAACTCACCCTCCTTTTCCTTTGCTGTAGAGATCAGCTAACAAGACTGAACGCTAATACTCGACCACCGTTTCCAATCTCAGAAAATTTTCCCATAGCCTGTGATGCATGCGAATGTAGTAAGGACACCACTGATCACACAAATCTATAACTAGATATAAGTTTTATCCTAAAATCAATGAGAAGCTATAATTTGAATTTTAGAAGCAGAATTGAAGGCCAAGATAGTATGGTCATATATTATGATATGAGGGTTATTTATGGCATTGAAATTTCATGAATTTTAAAATTAAAATGAAAGTAGATGGGTTTGTGGGATAAAGGGGAAATAAGGTAAATTTTAAAAAATAGATGTGTTTCAATTATTCTTCTTGTACATATTATATTTTATATTATGTTTTAATTATTTTAATATATGTCATGTTTTAATTATTTGTTATATATTTAAAGTATTATAAATTTATATATAAATTTTTACACATTAAGTATTTGTTTATATATTTTGACATGTTAATAAATTCTTGTTGTGTTATATTTATATCATGTCTCAATTTATCTTATATTTTGTATAATTAGTCATTGTAATTGAATAGAGAATTAACATCTATACTCTCTATATACATATATTTATATATAAAGCCAATGTTATGAATTTTAAAGGGTTAGCCTACATGAAAATTTACATATTTATTTGATATTCATATTAGACTTACTCAAGAAAAAAATTATTTTACTAATTATTGTCAAGTTTTTATTTTTTAATTATGTATTTAAAGTAGTTGATCTACTCGGTAATTTATACATCAATTTAGAATTAGTACTAGATTTATATGAAAAAATAAAAAATTATTTTGTTAATTATTTTTATCTTTTCATATTTATTTTTTTAATTAAAGGATTGATCTTCATGGTAATTCATAGGTTGATTTAGAATCCGAACTCAACAACTCAGGAAAAAAATATTTTATTAATTATTTTAGTTATTATATTTTGTTTTTAAATGATATTTTTAAATGAGTTGTTCTATACATAGCTAACGGTTTGATTTAGGATACGTACCTGATAAGCTCAAAATAAATTTAAAAAATTATTTTATTAATGATCATTTTGTATTCAGTTTTTAAATGATGTATTTAAAAAGATTGATCTATAGTTAACTTGCTGGATGATTTAAGATTTATATCTGATTAGTTTAGAATTTTTTTAAAATTTTATATATTTTTAATTATTTTTATATGATATATTTAAAAATTTTGCCCTCACTTTTTCGTAACAAATTTGCTTAAAAAATTAAATAAAATTATTTTATTTTAATTTTAAAGATTTATTTAAAGGATTAATCTTATGTTAACTCGTAAATAAATTTAAAATTCATATCCAAACCAATCTGTATAATAATTTTAAAAAATAAATTTATTTTAATAATTATTTATTTTTTATTAATAACAATTAAAACTTATAAAATAAAAATAACAAGCCCAAGGAAGCGGGGCATAACTCTAGTACAAGTAAAAGCAGACGCCCTGACAACAATTTTCACTTGCCCAGATTTGAAAGC
This sequence comes from Adansonia rubrostipa, assembly GCA_038381775.1. NCBI lineage: Eukaryota > Viridiplantae > Streptophyta > Magnoliopsida > Malvales > Malvaceae > Adansonia > Adansonia rubrostipa. The sequence continues at coordinate 7,932 of JBBYHM010234614.1, read as the reverse complement.
TGTAAAAGTTGCCTTTGGACGAGGTATAATCTTAACGAACAGATTTGGTAATAAAATACATACTGGTTAAAGATTTAAATGATAATCATAATATAATATTATAATTATTATTTTATAAATTTAATTATTTTTATTATTAATATTTAAAATAATCAAATAAAATAATATTTATTAGATTTAAAATTATAATAAAAATAACATGACAAAAGCATATCCATTACTACGATTTAAAACCAGGAGATTGGTAAGAGAACTTCCGTTAATAGAAAGCTGTGGGTTGGTCCAGATGATATTTTGCTGCGAACATATCCCGGACTCATAAGGGCTGGGTCGCCTGCTTTTTTTTGTGGGGAAAAAAAGTTGAGCCCATATACTGATGGGATCTATGGTCCTTTTGAAGATGAAGGGCTTGCCAAGTGGAGTCTGAATGCAGGGCAAGCGGGTCAACTCGGGCTAACTTCGTATCTTTACACTTTAGTCTTGTCCCGCCCATTCATTTAAATAATATATAAACTTATATTAATATGTTTTAATATTAAATAAAATAAAAATAATATTGAACGGGGTTTAAGATTATGCTAGGGCTTGATTTGGGTTTGAGCACATTGCTCTTATTGGCAGCCCAACTCGTCTAAATAAATATTTAATTTAAAGAAAATAATTTGTCTTTAACATGAAATATTTGAGATTTTATAATTGAAATATATATTTTTTTATAAACGTTAAAATTTCAACAAAAATAATAAAAGAATTCTTTACTAATTGAACTATTGACTCAAGAATATTTCTTCCCTTATTAATTGAATCAACCCTTCTATTTTATATCCTTGAAGGGTCCAAAGTCTAGAAAAATAGTCCTTTTTTTCTACAGTTGTGATGTGAATAAACAAGTTTAACTAAAGATAGTGATAGATCAGATATTTATAATTTTATAATATTTAAATTTAAATTTATAAAATTATTTTAAATTTTAATTTATTTATTATTTGTATTAAATTTAAATTCGTAAAAAAAATTTTAAATTTATTATATCAGGATTTAATTCTTACTTAAAGTATAAATTTTAACATTTTATAACAATGAATTTAAATAATATATTTAGATATCTGACTTTATTATCTACACGTATAATATAAATTTGAATAATAAATATTTAAAAAATTTATATTCATATCCATTTTAAATCTATTATAAATAATAATTATAATATATAAATTTAATATTATCAAAATTTATAATATTTAAATTTAAAAAATAAATTAAATAATTATGAATATTTAGATGCACACTATTTATTGTTTATCCCTAAACTCAGCAGCTGTATTTCAATAAGGAAAGAGCCACGCAGCCAGAAACATACATCCCTTTAGGCTTACCGGCTAAGGAACCCAGGTCCTTCGAGACTTGGAGGTGCAATCGGATCGGACCTTGCCATTTTGGTCCCTCTCTGTTCTCTAAGCCGCCTCATTGGATTTTCAGTTTTTCACTCGCTCTTCGATCAACGCGTGACGGAAGAGACACGAAATAGAGAATAAAAACAAAAGAGTCTCCAACTTTGACTACAAAATGAAGAACCGCCATTCTCTGCCAGTCTTCGCTGTTTCAATCGTAATTATAAAAAAATTATAAATATATTTCCAATCCCATAATTAATTCATAAAGAAATCTTGTAATAGAAAACGAGGATTATTCTCTTTTTAAAACTTCTTCTTCTTCAAGTTTCGCTTCAAAAAAAAAAAACTTTGATTTTCTTTTTTGAAAAAAAAAGGTGTTTGAGAGATGACGTCGAATGATCCGAAACAGAATGGTGGATTCTTTGCGTCGATCGCTAACAGTTTGTCTAATTTTGGTAGCGTCATGACTAAATCAGTCAACGGGTATTAAGATCCATCTCGTATTTTATTTTTGTTGAATTTCCTTGTTTGGGATCTATTTCTTTTTTAAATTCAGTTCATTGATTCGATCTCCACATGTATATTTCTTTTAGTTCAGTTTCGAATTTATTATTGGTTGCATGGAGGTTAAAGTTTAAAAGTAATTCGTTGTATCAGATCTATGATTTTCTATTAAGAGTTGACTGGACGATTTCAGTTGAATGAACTAAATTCAATTTTAGAGTTTTTTCTTTTTAACCCATTGAGAATTCACGGTTTTACGTTTCCTGTTTGTACAGTTTATTGGGATACGAAGGGCTGGAAGTTGTTAATCCAGAAGGCGGGACTGAAGATGCCGAGGAGGAAGCAAGGAGAGGAAGATGGAAACAGGAGGTAATCTTTAATTTTCCACGTATTCGTATGAATTCAAGAAAATAAGGACTAAAAGCATTTAGCTTGGTGCCTGCTTCTATCATATGCATTTGAATCTTGATGCTTCATTCTGAAAAGTACAGTGCCAGCTAAGTCATTTGAGTATTAAGTCTCGGTGTAATCATTGTTGCACTTATCAGAGTTACATGGTGATAACGATTATCTTTACATTGCTAAGAAATTAAAATAAAGCATAGTCTAACTTGTTCCAACTGTTTTTTCATAACCTACGAAACATTTGAATGTTGCTCAGTATGTGACACTTACAAAAGGAAAAGCTCCGTTTATCCACTGGCCTTTAGGCAACTGGCATGCTCGACGCTTACCGAAAAAATGAATGACTCACTTTAAGAATGCTGAAGTTCTATTTTCAGAAAAATGATAAAATTATCCATGCAAGATTGCTTTATATGGCTGGAAATAATAAGATTAGCATTTTATTAACTCGTATGGGCATGTGCTCTTTGCTTTCTCTTGCTTAACAGGACAGGGACAGTTACTGGAAAATGATGCAAACATATATAGGATCTGATGTCACATCAATGGTGACACTTCCTGTACTTATTTTTGAGCCAATGTCAATGTTGCAGAAAATGGCTGAGGTTTGTGTTTCCGTAGACAAACTTCATTGCTGTAAGGTTACTATTGTGTTGGATTCTTTTCTTATGGTGGGATTTTATTGATTTCATTGTATGTGAAAGTTGATGGAATACTCCTACCTGTTAGATCTGGCTGATGAATGTGAGGATCCCTACATGCGATTGGTTTACTCCAGTAAGATTTATTCTAACTTCTCTTTTTCTCTTTCTCTCTAAGTTTAATAGATGGACTAATTAGTAGCTAATTGCAGCATCATGGGCTATATCTGTCTACTATGCCTATCAGCGTACCTGGAAACCATTCAACCCCATACTCGGTGAGACTTATGAAATGGTTAATCATGGTGGCATTACTTTTATAGCTGAACAGGTGGGTCTTTTAGAATTAAGTCGATTCTTTTTTTTTCCCCTTCATTTTGATGCTTTCTGCTATTATTTCTGATTTTGTTTTCGTATAATTTCTCTATGGCTGCAAATTTAAGATCCTTATCAGACATTTTCGCTTGCAGGTTAGTCATCACCCCCCAATGAGCGCTGGTCATGCTGAAAATGAGCATTTCATTTATGATATTTCTTCTAAAGTTAAAACCAAGTTTTTGGGAAACTCAATTGACATCTATCCACTTGGAAGGTAAAACATGCTCTCTTTCATAACTTGTTCCAAATCCATAACAAGAGGCTTATTTATTACTTTCCTTTTTTTTTTTTTTTATAAATTTCACCATCATGTGTTGATGTTCATTGTTAGCATTTTATATGCGTTCTGATGCTGTCAGAGATTGTGTGGCTGTCACACATAAACTTGAATGGGATCATCATCTCCTAGGCTGTCTCTCATCTGATAAAATTGATTTCAATTGGATTACCCTTTTGCAGTGTTTGATATCAGTGACGTCACAAATGAGCATATTTTTAAAGTTTGCAATTTGTAGTCATGCATCGATTCTAAAAATAATTTTGTTTGCAGGACTCGTGTGACCCTCAAAAGAGATGGCGTAGTTCTCGATTTGGTTCCTCCTCCCACAAAAGTTAACAACTTAATATTTGGACGAACATGGGTTGACTCACCTGGGGAGATGATCATGACAAACATGACAACAGGCGACAAAGCTGTTTTATATTTTCAGCCGTGTGGTTGGTTTGGGTATGATTTTATTCTGAGAAATTTCTGTTGATTCTAATCAGCTGTATCTTTAAGCACCAACTGTGTTTCCTCTCCCTCTCTCTATTCTTTGAAGATAAAAAAAAAAAAAAATTATCATCAAGATTTTGAAAGGATTACGCTTTATAAGTTGTATATTAGCTATTAGTCCATCGGTCAATTTTTACTATCTGGTGATGTCACACTATTTAACATTAGGTCTTGGTTGTTTCCAGAGCTGGTCGGTATGAGATCGATGGATATGTATATAATGCTGCTGAGGAGCCAAAGATATTGATGACTGGGAAATGGAATGAGTCCATGAGTTATCAACCTTGTGACAGTGAAGGGGAACCGCTTCCTGGCACTGAACTAAAGGAGGTTAGTCTTTCTTCAACGTTTATTGAGTTTTTTGCATCTTTTAGTATTCTCACAAGCACTCTCCTAACTTTCTTGATGCTTGTGTTCTGGAATTCACTTTTCCTGTCAAAAATTTACAGTACAGTGAAGAATCATGCCTTTCACATATGATTCTTAACCAGAAAGCATGTTATGTATTCTGCACCTTCCCCAATAGATTAAATTTGATTTTCAAAAGAAAGTTGCTGTCAAAATGGTGAAAACAACCTTGTTCCTCTACTGTGTGAACTGTCACTCCTTTCCTAAATCCAATAGCTTCCCACATGCCAAATAAACAGTGCCACTTTTGACAATGACAAGAGAACCCTGGTGCCTGATCTGGATAGCAAATTAACTAATAGCATGGTGCATTTGTGCCATTGTTATACCATTTTATATATTAAAATGAATATTTTGATTTAGAAATCGAAGCAATCAAGGACTGATATATTTACCCGTGCTAGTATATTTGTGAAGTTTTCAGAGGTACCCAAAAAAAAAAAGGGATTTTTCCCTGGTGCTGTACTGTTTGTCATACTCTGTTGTTGCTGTTATGCAGGCATGGAGAGTTGCTGATGCTCCAAAAAATGATAAATTCCAGTACACATATTTTGCACATAAGATTAACAGCTTTGATACTGCTCCCAAAAAGCTATTAGCATCCGATTCACGTTTACGTCCTGACAGATATGCACTAGAGCAGGGTGACTTCTCTAAAGCTGGTTTTGAAAAGAGCAGGTCTTTCTCTCTCTGAAATTAGATTTTGAAGTTTATGTTTTCTTCCATGCATTTATCATTACTTTGATTGTACTTTTCTATGTCATCTATTTCTTATGATTTTTCTCTTTCATTGCGCTTCCTGCAGTTGTAGTGTTTTATTTATATGTAATGCTATTGTTCACTTTATGATTATGTCAATTCAATTCCTCAACCTGGAAAGTGAACTAATGTCTTAACATTCCCTTTGTTGCTCAGTTTGGAGGAAAGGCAAAGAGCTGAAAAGAAAACCAGGGAGGAAAAGGGCCATAAATTTACTCCCAAATGGTTTGACTTAACCAACGAAGTCGCAGCTACTCCTTGGGGTGACTTGGAAGTGTATCAATACAATGGCAAGTATGCCGAACACCAGGCTGCCATAGATAGCTCAAGTAGCAGTGACGGAATCGATGTTAGGTCGACTGAGTTCAATCCATGGCAGTATGAAGATTTCTCTGCTAACTAGAAACATATGCTTGTGTTGCATTTGCGTAATGCTTTTTGCCCGTATTGTATAATATATAAATGTGTTCTTTTTATTTCTTTTACACATGGTTTTGTATTGGTTAGAGTGAGTTCTAGAACAATCAAATGGTTTTTTTTTTTTTTTCACATTTCTCAGAATTCAATTGTTTTATTAGTTTTTGACCCATGGTTTCCAAAAACTTCTTGTTTTATTCATGAAATTTTGTTGCCTGGCAGGAGATCTTACACCGGATGATGTAAATAAAGTGCAAAGGAAACTTGAGAAAAAGTAACTAATGACAATAGATTTAGCAATCTTGGATTTGATAGTTTCCTTGGGGAAGCGTTCATTTGCAGTGAAAACAAACACTAATGGCCGGCCCCATCTTTGCAGATAATGCTGTGATCCTTAAATTTTGATCTTCTGTCATTCCATGATTTTTTTTATGAACAATTTATTATGAAGATTCGATTTGGCTGTTCCTTTTACAATGTCTCCTGCAGTTCGGTTTGAACAAGAAGTGCGTCATGGCTCTACTTCATCCAAAATATTTGATTCTCCATTCTCCACTCTCACAGCCAAAAAAGCTTTTTATAAAAGTTCAAAAAGAAAGATGGCTCAGCTTGCAGCCCGCCAACGGTAAGAAAAAAAGCTGATTCCTTTATACTTGTCATAATGTCATAAACTTATTCCTTTGTGCTTATCATAATAACATAAACTTGAGAAATCGATTAGAAAGCAGGTTCATTCAGTTGCAAACAAAGGTTAGTTAGTCATGTGATTAAACGTCTGACTTAATGTTAAAAGTAGAACTCTGTTCAGTTGCATTCAGTTTGCCTAACATTGCTAACTCTGTTCATTCGATGAAGCAATGTCTCCATTCCAACAAAACAGCTTCGCTGATATTACCTGTCATGAAAAGAAGTAAACCAGATTGGCAAGTATATACCTTCCGACAATACTGATACCAAAAAGACAAAATGGTAGCTGCAATTGACTTCTAATAAGCAATAGCCTCCTTTTATCACAATTTTGAATTATTTTGCTTCATGGCTTCAAACCATGACTAGTTCTAACTCAACGTTCACATAGACATTTGCCTATAGTTGACAGATCATATTGTCAATAAACATCTCACCAATTCCAGTATTGAATTGAAAAATCTGTGACCGTTAGGAGTCACTATCAGATATCATTTTTCCTACAATGTGGGTCGAGATATTAATGAAGAATGAAAACTGATTATTCATGTTGAGATTCAAGCCAATGATAGAGAATGAACAGAGAAAATGTACACTAATCCCGGTTATATTCAAGTGAGCAGAAAATATAGTTATTCTAATCTTGAATGTCACATTCATGGAATCACTAAATGTTAAACCTTCAGTTCAACCATTACAATAACATAACTTCTTCTGCAAAATTCACTTTCATAAATATTCAACATCTCTCACAAACTTTTAAAATTCGAGGCTAGTTTTGCGTAAGATTAAGGATTTCTGTTCTACATCATTTTGAAGTCGTTGGACTTCATTAGAAGAAAATAAGACCAATAACAGTAAGCATGGGAAAGGGGTACCATTCATCGAAACTATGTTAAAGGAACATGCATCAAAAACCTAGAATGTGATTACTGTAATCTTCAGAGATTTAATATTTACTAGCTAGTGGCAAATAGGAGAAACGCAAACACATAAAAATCAGTTTTTATTTTACATTTCAGATAATCTGAGAAATACTATGCATTAATATACCCTAATGAAACCAAAATAAAATCTCTCATTCTTCTGTTGGCTTCTTCTCATCAAACCACCTTGGAGGATCAAATCCTGACCCACCTAAAATCACAAAGCATTTGCAATTAGACCCAATTATCAATACAATGGATCTATTTCAAAAAACAAGAAAGTTGAATTACCAAGAGGATTGCAACGGCAAAGACGCCAAGCTGTCAAAACTGTGCCCTTTACAACCCCATATTTCTTGTAAGCTTCCATGGAATACTCACTACACGTGGGAACAAACCGGCAACTTTTTGGTAATACAGGCGAGATTTCTCCTGTTTTAATTCATTACTTAACTAAATTCAGCAAGAACAATTCAGATTTTTTTTCCTTTGTTAAAAGAAAAAGGGAAAAAAAAAGACTTACTTTTATAGAATTTGAGCATGCCTAAAGCAGCTTTAACGCCTAAATTCTCAACTTCATCACCTGAATTAAAAAATAAAAAAATAAAACCCAATTAGTTAATTAAAAAATTGAAACT